>JAOTOM010001424.1:0-7500 GCA_034440615.1 Ashinkailepas kermadecensis | reverse complement strand
CCACATACCATGACACCATGACCGCCCCTATCCACATACCATAACACCATGACCGCCCCTGTCCACACACCATGGCACCATGACCGCCCCTATCCACACACCATGACACCATGACACCATGACCGCCACTGTCCACACACCATGACACCATGACACCATGACACCATGACCGCCCCTATCCACACACCATAACCGCCCCTATCCACACACCATGACACCATGACCGACACTGTCCACATACCATGACACCATGACCGCCCCTATCCACACACCATAACACCATGACCGCCCCTGTCCACACACCATGACACCATGACCGCCCCTATCCACACACCATGACACCATGATCGCCACTGTCCACACACCATGACACCATGACCGCCCCTGTCCACACACCATGACACCATGACCGACACTGTCCACACACCATGACACCATGACCGCCCCTGTCCACACACCATGACATCATAACCGCCACTGTTCATACACCATGACACCATGACACCATGACACCATGACCGTCACGCACCCACCTCCACAGCACCGCCCAGCACCGCGCAGCTCCGCGCGCCACCAGGTTCAGTGAGTGGCGAACGATCGCGCGGAGAGAGCTGCATGTTTTCTTGCCCGCAGGCTCGTACTTAGTCACAGCAGATGCGCTTCGCATACGCCGTCGTTGGTAGTCATGCCAAAGCCAGAGCCGAATAGGTGGCCGCCGTACTCGTGCCAGTGCATTGTGAAGGGGTAAAATATGTCCTTCGACCGTCAACTTTAAAATGCGGCGGAAGCGGGCGCAGTGGCGTAACCAAGATTTGGTCCAGGTGGTATGGGGGGGACGTCTGAAGAGGGCTCCTGTACCTACGAAGCCCCCCTCCCGCCAACGCTGTCGTCTTTAACCCTTTCCGGTCATATCCTCATACCCCGTCTCTGAGGGGGTTGATACAAACCCACTCTAATCTCCAAACTAAGCGTCGCACGAAAACGAAAGAGGTGTCATCGGAAAGCACTCGACGAGTTGGAGCAGACACCGCCCCCAAAATTGTATCCCCAAAAGTGACGTCACTAGGGGGCCTAGGTTTTCACGACTTGCATCATGTTTTTCGCTCTCGGGAGTTCATTTTGGGGTAGATTTGAAGAGAAAAAAAATTTGGAATCAGAAAATGAAGGCAAAATCGATCATGGCCATAAAAGTTTGCCCACCCAAAAACCAAGATTTAATTCTTTTTTAATTTCAAAATGTTGGGTTTTCAATTTTCTTAATTTTCTTTTTCTAATGGGTAGAACGGACCGAAAAACGTTGTTCGAAGTCAACTTGTTCTCATAAAAAATGCTTACTTTAGCCAGAATCTTAGATTTTAGCTCTTATGGGCAAATATGGAAAACTAATCAGTAATCAAAAACGGAAGAAAAAATTACAAATTCCTCTAGTGCGTTTTGTTTAGTACCTAAAGATAAGCAAACGCTAAAAGTTTCATTAAAATATCCATCCGTTAAAGCATGACGACTGGCTTAACTTTTCTGGAGGTAACCTCACTTGACCTTGACTAATGCATTGACCCTAGATGACATGACCTCAAAATGTTTACACACCATGCCAAATTTATGTAGGAAAATGTACGCCAAACTTCGGCGCGCTACTGTGCGCCGTTCTTTCACAATCCGCGGAGAACCTTAGGGGGGGGGAGGAGGGGGGAGGAGGGGCGGGGGGGGGGCGCCTATGAACCCCCCCCGAGATGGGGGGGTTCATAAAACGTGGCACGGTGGGTCAGGATAGTGCGCACGGTGGTAATACATGGCAGTACACCCGTGTCTGGTGCTCGTTACGAGACAGGGCCAAGGCAAGAGCGAACCTGCTGTCGGACACGTACAAGAAAAAGTTAATTACAAGGGAGGCGAAACTTGGGTGACTCGACTCGCGTATATTCCAGTATGGGGAGCAACTAGACCCGACGCAACCGTCACGCTTTTAGTCCTTTATCGTCGTTGCTGTAACGTTCCAGACATTCCTTCTTCGCGGGGAAATGAAAGAGACAGACGTTTAGTTCTAACGTTTATATTTCTATCAAACTTAGATAACAACTTTCCTGAAGTACTCGAGATCTGTGTGTCGAAGCAGTGTGCCTTGTCGGCACTTGCCGGGCCCGTGTGGAGCGCCACGTCATACCGCTCAGTGGCTCGGCACTCGTCTCCACAGGCTACCATGGACTGCAACGGTGGTGCACAAGCTCTTTGCTGACGACTGCATATGATGTCAGATTCCATGCACACCGCACAGGAGCACTACAACCAGCCTTTACCTGGGAAGATCAGACGGGAACGTGAGCGTGAATAGCCTCTGAACCTCCCGGAACCAGCGTGTCAGGCACGCTGGGTGTCACTTCGAAGAGTTTTACAACTAGATGCCGAACTCCAATAAAAAATAACATTATTTTTGACGAGCACAGAGCACCATCCCAACACGAGTCACCTCTCGCATGTCATTTCCTTTGTATGCAAATTTTCAAAGCTAGTTATTCCTTCAACATATACGCTGCAATTGATTTGGAATATGACGAGGCACGAGATTATTTTAAGTCAATTTCTTCATGCAACGCCGTCAGCGTAATATTGAAACTCCACGGCGTTTTGGAAATGCGTTCCCTTCCCGCCGCCACGACGTCCATGCTTGTTAATGTCAACCATCAAATGAAATTGGGTGGCTGGTTTACTCTGTGTTTCGAGTGAAACGAACCAACGTTGAGCCTCTACAATTTATTCCTGATCGCATACAACATTCTAGCGTCAAGGGCAATTTGGGCGCCATCCGCTTCCGTCGAATCGCACTGACGGTTGAAGGACATATTCTACCTGTCATCACAATGCGCTGGTCCGAGTTCGATGGGCACGTCCTCGGCTGTGGCCTTGGTGTGGCGAGCTACGATCCGCGCCTGTGAAGCGCACCTGCCGCGACTACCTACGAGCCTGCCGACACGAAAGCATGCAGCTCTCTCCGCGCGATCGTCCGCCCGGCTCAACGCGTGTCTGAGCCTGGTGGCGCGCGGAGCTGCGCGGAGCTGCGCGGAGCTGCGCGGTGCTGCGCGGTGCTGCGCGGAGCTGCGCGGAGCTGCGCGGGATCGGTGCTGTGCTACGCCGGACCGGTGCTGTGGAGGTGTCCGAAATATATCCAGTGTTAATTGGTTCTATTTTATGTTGTAATATGAACATCAGGATGTTTTACGCTGTTTCGTTCTGTAGTTCTTCCATTTGGAAAATATTGCGCAATTGTACATAATGCTGCACGCCTTTGGCAAGATAAATTTATAAATCATGGTACAAATTGATTTAGTATTGATATCAGGAGGTGAATGTGATGGATTGTGTGGCCATATACCGTTCCGCAGCCCGAGCACCCCGGGCACCCGGCACCCGGGCCGTCCGGCGCTCGCCGATAGACGGCCGCCGGTCGCTGCCGCTCCCGGCTGCCGTCTATCGCTCGCTGGCCGCAGCCCGAGCACCCCGGGCACCCGGCACCCGGGCCGTCCGGCGCTCGCCGATAGACGGCCGCCGGTCGCTGCCGCTCCCGGCTGCCGTCTATCGCTCGCTGGCCGCAGCCCGAGCACCCCGGGCACCCGGCACCCGGGCCGTCCGGCGCTCGCCGATAGACGGCCGCCGGTCGCTGCCGCTCCCGGCTGCCGTCTATCGCTCGCTGGCCGCAGCCCGAGCACCCCGGGCACCCGGCACCCGGGCCGTCCGGCGCTCGCCGATAGACGGCCGCCGGTCGCTGCCGCTCCCGGCTGCCGTCTATCGCTCGCTGGCCGCAGCCCGAGCACCCCGGGCACCCGGCACCCGGGCCGTCCGGCGCTCGCCGATAGACGGCCGCCGGTCGCTGCCGCTCCCGGCTGCCGTCTATCGCTCGCTGGCCGCAGCCCGAGCACCCCGGGCACCCGGCACCCGGGCCGTCCGGCGCTCGCCGATAGACGGCCGCCGGTCGCTGCCGCTCCCGGCTGCCGTCTATCGCTCGCTGGCCGCAGCCCGAGCACCCCGGGCACCCGGCACCCGGGCCGTCCGGCGCTCGCCGATAGACGGCCGCCGGTCGCTGCCGCTCCCGGCTGCCGTCTATCGCTCGCTGGCCGCAGCCCGAGCACCCCGGGCACCCGGCACCCGGGCCGTCCGGCGCTCGCCGATAGACGGCCGCCGGTCGCTGCCGCTCCCGGCTGCCGTCTATCGCTCGCTGGCCGCAGCCCGAGCACCCCGGGCACCCGGCACCCGGGCCGTCCGGCGCTCGCCGATAGACGGCCGCCGGTCGCTGCCGCTCCCGGCTGCCGTCTATCGCTCGCTGGCCGCAGCCCGAGCACCCCGGGCACCCGGCACCTGGGCCGTCCGGCGCTCGCCGATAGACGGCCGCCGGTCGCTGCCGCTCCCGGCTGCCGTCTATCGCTCGCTGGCCGCAGCCCGAGCACCCCGGGCACCCGGCACCCGGGCCGTCCGGCGCTCGCCGATAGACGGCCGCCGGTCGCTGCCGCTCCCGGCTGCCGTCTATCGCTCGCTGGCCGCAGCCCGAGCACCCCGGGCACCCGGCACCCGGGCCGTCCGGCGCTCGCCGATAGACGGCCGCCGGTCGCTGCCGCTCCCGGCTGCCGTCTATCGCTCGCTGGCCGCAGCCCGAGCACCCCGGGCACCCGGCACCCGGGCCGTCCGGCGCTCGCCGATAGACGGCCGCCGGTCGCCGCCGCTCCCGGCTGCCGTCTATCGCTCGCTGGCCGCAGCCCGAGCACCCCGGGCACCCGGCACCCGGGCCGTCCGGCGCTCGCCGATAGACGGCCGCCGGTCGCTGCCGCTCCCGGCTGCCGTCTATCGCTCGCTGGCCGCAGCCCGAGCACCCCGGGCACCCGGCACCCGGGCCGTCCGGCGCTCGCCGATAGACGGCCGCCGGTCGCTGCCGCTCCCGGCTGCCGTCTATCGCTCGCTGGCCGCAGCCTGAGCACCCCGGGCACCCGGCACCCGGGCCGTCCGGCGCTCGCCGATAGACGGCCGCCGGTCGCTGCCGCTCCCGGCTGCCGTCTATCGCTCGCTGGCCGCAGCCCGAGCACCCCGGGCACCCGGCACCCGGGCCGTCCGGCGCTCGCCGATAGACGGCCGCCGGTCGCTGCCGCTCCCGGCTGCCGTCTATCGCTCGCTGGCCGCAGCCCGAGCACCCCGGGCACCCGGCACCCGGGCCGTCCGGCGCTCGCCGATAGACGGCCGCCGGTCGCTGCCGCTCCCGGCTGCCGTCTATCGCTCGCTGGCCGCAGCCCGAGCACCCCGGGCACCCGGCACCCGGGCCGTCCGGCGCTCGCCGATAGACGGCCGCCGGTCGCTGCCGCTCCCGGCTGCCGTCTATCGCTCGCTGGCCGCAGCCCGAGCACCCCGGGCACCCGGCACCCGGGCCGTCCGGCGCTCGCCGATAGACGGCCGCCGGTCGCTGCCGCTCCCGGCTGCCGTCTATCGCTCGCTGGCCGCAGCCCGAGCACCCCGGGCACCCGGCACCCGGGCCGTCCGGCGCTCGCCGATAGACGGCCGCCGGTCGCTGCCGCTCCCGGCTGCCGTCTATCGCTCGCTGGCCGCAGCCCGAGCACCCCGGGCACCCGGCACCCGGGCCGTCCGGCGCTCGCCGATAGACGGCCGCCGGTCGCTGCCGCTCCCGGCTGCCGTCTATCGCTCGCTGGCCGCAGCCCGAGCACCCCGGGCACCCGGCACCCGGGCCGTCCGGCGCTCGCCGATAGACGGCCGCCGGTCGCTGCCGCTCCCGGCTGCCGTCTATCGCTCGCTGGCCGCAGCCCGAGCACCCCGGGCACCCGGCACCCGGGCCGTCCGGCGCTCGCCGATAGACGGCCGCCGGTCGCTGCCGCTCCCGGCTGCCGTCTATCGCTCGCTGGCCGCAGCCCGAGCACCCCGGGCACCCGGCACCCGGGCCGTCCGGCGCTCGCCGATAGACGGCCGCCGGTCGCTGCCGCTCCCGGCTGCCGTCTATCGCTCGCTGGCCGCAGCCCGAGCACCCCGGGCACCCGGCACCCGGGCCGTCCGGCGCTCGCCGATAGACGGCCGCCGGTCGCTGCCGCTCCCGGCTGCCGTCTATCGCTCGCTGGCCGCAGCCCGAGCACCCCGGGCACCCGGCACCCGGGCCGTCCGGCGCTCGCCGATAGACGGCCGCCGGTCGCTGCCGCTCCCGGCTGCCGTCTATCGCTCGCTGGCCGCAGCCCGAGCACCCCGGGCACCCGGCACCCGGGCCGTCCGGCGCTCGCCGATAGACGGCCGCCGGTCGCTGCCGCTCCCGGCTGCCGTCTATCGCTCGCTGGCCGCAGCCCGAGCACCCCGGGCACCCGGCACCCGGGCCGTCCGGCGCTCGCCGATAGACGGCCGCCGGTCGCTGCCGCTCCCGGCTGCCGTCTATCGCTCGCTGGCCGCAGCCCGAGCACCCCGGGCACCCGGCACCCGGGCCGTCCGGCGCTCGCCGATAGACGGCCGCCGGTCGCTGCCGCTCCCGGCTGCCGTCTATCGCTCGCTGGCCGCAGCCCGAGCACCCCGGGCACCCGGCACCCGGGCCGTCCGGCGCTCGCCGATAGACGGCCGCCGGTCGCCGCCGCTCCCGGCTGCCGTCTATCGCTCGCTGGCCGCAGCCCGAGCACCCCGGGCACCCGGCACCCGGGCCGTCCGGCGCTCGCCGATAGACGGCCGCCGGTCGCTGCCGCTCCCGGCTGCCGTCTATCGCTCGCTGGCCGCAGCCCGAGCACCCCGGGCACCCGGCACCCGGGCCGTCCGGCGCTCGCCGATAGACGGCCGCCGGTCGCTGCCGCTCCCGGCTGCCGTCTATCGCTCGCTGGCCGCAGCCCGAGCACCCCGGGCACCCGGCACCCGGGCCGTCCGGCGCTCGCCGATAGACGGCCGCCGGTCGCTGCCGCTCCCGGCTGCCGTCTATCGCTCGCTGGCCGCAGCCCGAGCACCCCGGGCACCCGGCACCCGGGCCGTCCGGCGCTCGCCGATAGACGGCCGCCGGTCGCTGCCGCTCCCGGCTGCCGTCTATCGCTCGCTGGCCGCAGCCCGAGCACCCCGGGCACCCGGCACCCGGGCCGTCCGGCGCTCGCCGATAGACGGCCGCCGGTCGCTGCCGCTCCCGGCTGCCGTCTATCGCTCGCTGGCCGCAGCCCGAGCACCCCGGGCACCCGGCACCTGCGGGCCGTCCGGCGCTCGCCGATAGACGGCCGCCGGTCGCTGCCGCTCCCGGCTGCCGTCTATCGCTCGCTGGCCGCAGCCCGAGCACCCCGGGCACCCGGCACCCGGGCCGTCCGGCGCTCGCCGATAGACGGCCGCCGGTCGCTGCCGCTCCCGGCTGCCGTCTATCGCTCGCTGGCCGCAGCCCGAGCACCCCGGGCACCCGGCACCCGGGCCGTCCGGCGCTCGCCGATAGACGGCCGCCGGTCGCTGCCGCTCCCGGCTGCCGTCTATCGCTCGCTGGCCGCAGCCCGAGCACCCCGGGCACCCGGC
>JAOTOM010001423.1:10000-68236 GCA_034440615.1 Ashinkailepas kermadecensis | reverse complement strand
GACAATTGACTCCGATGCATCCATCGCGGACAGGCAGCCCCAATGCGTCCATCGCGGACAGGCAGCCCTAATGCATCCACCGCGGACAGGCGGCTCCAATGCATCCACCGCGGACAGGCAGCCCCAATGCATCCACCACGGACAATTGACTCCGATGCATCCACCGCGGACAGGCAGCCCCAATGCTCCCACCGCGGACAGGCGGCTCCAATGCATCCACCGCGACAGGCGGCCCAATGCATCCACCGCGGACAGGCAGCCCTAATGCATCCACCGCGGACAAGCGGCTCCACGCATCCACCGTGGACAGGCAGCCCCAATGCTCCCACCGCGGACAAGCGGCTCAGCACACGACGTTCCATCGTCGCTAACGGGCTGCACTCCAGATGCTCAGCCTAGCCACGGCCGGCGCCCACCCGCGGCGGCGATAGTGGTGCCGTTCGCCGTACTTCACCTGCTGCACCGAGTCGACGTCGTCGTCGGTGGTGGTTGTGGCGGTGGCGGCGGCCGAGCGGCCGGTACGTCTGGTGATTTTGCGGCCGGAACGCGCGCGCGTCTTGAGCACGAATGGCGTGGCAACCTCGGCTCATCGGTGGCAGAGGCCACCTGCCGACAGCAGCCAGCCGTCAGACGCTGGACGACACGACACACGGCCGAGAGACACCGCTGCAGCCCTATCTATCTGGACGGGCGACCAGAACGTACCCGTGTCCACTGTGTGACACTTTACATATCCGACACATTCTGCCCCGGATACACCTCTTACACTGGAGAGACACGCTACTGTTGGTTAGTTTGGCCAACCTGCCACCGTGCGGGTGATATCGGCTGTTGCTGTGTGTGATCTTTGTATGCTAGCTTGTGGTCTGTGGCAGTGATAAATTATTCGTCGAATAGGGTGGAATATGCCACTTTCCGAACACTGAATCGACATCCCTCCCAACGGAGTATCGACATCCTGCTTCATGATGAGTCGTTAAGAAGTCTTCATATCTAATTTCCTATTCCTATTCTAATTTAAGTAATATGCTGATACTCACCATTGCGGATTGCCATGCACAAACATCTCTTTGCACAATTCCAGGGCACGATAAATACCTATGATGCGGTCTGTTATACAATATCAGTTGACAAGGAGAGGTATTTTTGCATCGCTATCGATAAAATAGTTACCCCTAAATTAGGTATCTCAAAACAAAGGGAAAAAGTTGCACGTAAGAGTACGCTGTCGGATCAAAATTGTGTTCAAAGAACTTATATTTCTGTTAAATGATATCGTTTCCATGACGAATTTCGGCATCCTACTGTATTCGTTTCGACATCTCACACCTAACGAAAAACCATTATTTTAACACTGGTCTGTGGCGAGTGTTTCAGTGTAGCTGTGTTAGGTTATGAGGTAGAGCAAGGAGTATCGAGCTGAAGATAGACGAGAAAAGAGCCGTACAGCTGACTTGAAGAGAATCGACGGGGAGAGAAACTGAATTATCGACTTACCTCGACCAATGTGCGCCCGGCTTCGCTGCACGGCGTCGGCACACACTGGCTGCCATCACGACAGGAGAGCAGCCGGGTCTCCAGCTCCCCAATCCGCTGCTCCTTTCGACGACAGTCTGCCTTGGCCGTGTCCAGCTCCCGCCTGCCGGCCGGGGGAGTAGTAAGCAGAAGGGATAGGGGGAGTCGGAGTGACAGTACAGGGTGGCATTACTATCGGTAGAAGGTGAGGCCAGCGACATGAATAAAAATACATCAGCTGGACCATGCATTGAATGTGACGTTCAAAAACTGAATTATGGTTTTATTGGGGAAGTGTCGGCATACCGAATAAGTGAGGAGTCATAACGTCACAACCAGAAACACAATGCAAGGATCACAGACACATACATATTGAAATGTCGCCGTTGACAAGGGGTAAATCATCAAACCCAAGACGCGATAAAATGCACAAAAATCACCTTTCGTATGTAGCATATGTAGCACTGCGGGCAATATATTAAGATCAGCATCATAATGTGACAAGATGCTTCTGGTAAATACACCTCTGAAATGAGTATGGAGAGTGAATGTGAAGAGTGAATGTGAGTGTGAATGAAAGGTGAAGTTACAAGCTGACTTGCTTCAAAGAAGCTTTTTAATCTGAGACACCAGGGTGCCATGTGCAAAACTCCTGAGCACTTGTGAAATTATGGAGAAACTTACAAGAATGAGCTGTAAGTAATTACAAACTCATACAGCTATGTGGCATATAGTATACAATATATCCAGAGGGTACACAATGGTACCAACCCACCAAAGCTGACCATTAACAATACACTCATCTACCATGCAGAGGTCCTTCAAAATGTATCAGCACTTCTAACAAAGATCCAATAGAATACATTGCGAGGCATGACTATGCTATTTGAGAACAAGACATGTACACTAATGCAATCCAAGTTGAAACAATTATAAAGTCACTGAACTCTGCTGGAGGAGGGGCTGATGGCATTAGTACAAACACTCTTTACTGACTTACAAAATATCCTGAAACAAATCACCCACCTCTTTAACCTCTGCCTGAGAAGTGGAGTTTTCCTAAACAACTAAAACAAGCCATAATTATCCCACATATTTAAGGCAGGACAACTGTACAAATTCACAAATTATAGGCCTATTTCTATGTTACCAGCATTTTCAAAAATCCTTGAAAAAATGGCATATTCTCATCTCATATCTTATCCGAGCTGAATAATATAATCAGTACACTCCAATTTGGATTTAGAAAAAAAACATCAGCTACATGCCAGTTGCTCACATTTATGATGAAATTACAAAATCTTTGGAAAAGAAAGAACTTACTTGTGGATTTTATATTGAGTTGAAAAAAGCATTTGATACTGTGAGCATGGACATTCTACTGAAAAAAATCAAACATATTGGCATCTCAGGAACTCTACTCAGGATATTACTGGAGGTTTAGGGGCGCATCGACTGCAGCGGTCACGCAGCTACTCAGGTACTCAGGATATTACATTTATATTTAAAAGAGCATTCACAGCAAACAAAAATTAATGATGTAATCTCAGACGCAGGGTGCATTACAATGAGAGTTCCACAAGGCTCCATACTTGGTCCACTACTCTTCCTTATATACATACATGATTTGGCTAATTCTTTAGATGGAATATTCTATTTATCTGCTGATGATGCTCCTGTCATGATTAAAGCTACAAATATAAAGGAACTACAAATTAAAGCAATGCCATTGTTACAGGATTAACTGAATGGTTTCAAGCTAATAGATTATCACCGAATGTCACAAAAACAAATTACCAAAATTATTCCAGTATGGCAAGTGCCGATTTAAACATCACCATAAATTCTCCAAAAGTCAACAGGAAACAGCAAATTGCATATTTTGGTGTAATAGTTAGTGAAAAATGAACATGGGAAGGTCATATAGCATACGTTGCTGCAAAAACTACCACAAATATAGGCATCATGGGAAGAGCAAAATACTTTATCACAAGTATTGAATTAAAATATTTGTATAATACTTTGATTCTTCCATATTTAAATTATTGTGCATTAATATGGGGAAACAATTTTCCAACATGATTAGACAGATTTGTTAAAATACAAAAAGGGCATTAAGAATCATAGATAATCAGCACTATACATACCCTACAAATGAATTATTTGTGAAATATAACATTTTGAAGTTCTCTCTTATTGTACAGAAACAGAGCATAATACTACTACACAGATTTATGAATAAAACGTTACCAATCGCCATAATAAATATGTTCCAATATTCATCACCAAGTAATTTAAGGCATGTTGATCACTTCCATGTACCTTTTTCATCGGAATCCTATAGACTTCATTCCATATCATTTATAGCACCACGAACTTGGAATCAGAGTGGGAAACTTACTTTCCGGGTTGGGAGTCGGAGTGCATACCGATTTCTTCCGAGCACATTTTCATGGACATTATTTTTTTATGCATGGAATCTGTTTACCAGTTACCAACAGGAAAACCTAAATCAGTACCTACATAATATGCATAAGTAATATCATTCTCATTTTTGGTCAAATCAAATGCCAAAACATACGAACAAAGCAGTGAACAATGGATGGCACCGCCCGGCAGTGACCGTAATAATCAGCACTGTTTCGTTTCTTATAACTCACAGGAGAAATGCGTTTTCCTTTCACTGTTGGTCTCAGTACAAGGCTAGCCATACGAAAAACAAACAAAAATACTTCACACTTCACCCTCAGCTCAGAGCGCATACCTACCTACGCAGCGAATTTCCCACGTAATACGAACGCAACTCCGCTACCGCATACACCACAGTTGGATGTGATCAAAGCAAAGGATCAGTCAAGGTCTTGTGTTTACTGTTAACTTGTGTGGACACTGTTAGCCATGTTTTCAAAGTTGCTAATGGTTATGACGTCATATACAAAATACCTTGCATTGATTGGTTGACAGACAGATTTCAGAACAGAAAATGCTAACGCAGCCAATTCTGATCGGTGGCCTCCGGGACTACGGAAGACGTCTCTTAAAACTGTCAAAGTTTCCCACTATAGGGTGGCAGGAACACAGGTATTCCGAGACGCAGCTCCAGAGCCGGAGAACAGTGTTCTCAGTGCGCATGCGCATCCTCTTGCAAGTTGCTGTTGGCGCGTTGTTGTCGGCAATTCCGGTGGTTGAGATTGATGGAGTGTGTGAAGCTGTGGTCCGGCTGCTGACTGCTACAAAAAGTGATTAGTTTGAGTAGTGACCGTAAGTGGAATAACCAGCGTTTTTTTTGGGTGTCGTTCTGTTTGGTTTTATTGATATCTTTGTTCCCACATTTGTGTCGGAGTACATGTGAAGCCCATCCTATCCAGTATGAACCCGGAGTGCAAAAATGTTTTCAGAGATCAAATCTCCTAAGAAGTGCCTTAATTCCCACCCTGCTTGGAATAGGTTCAAAATTTCCTTCCTGCAATCATGTACCTATTAAGAAGGAAGATATAAAAAAGTTATCAGAGCTTATTTCATTGACGTATATACCACAAACTAATTAGCAAACAAAAATTAACCTTGATCAATTGCACACTACAAAAAAGCAGAGGAATTATTATATGTAGGTGATTAATATAAGTATATGTGAGTAAAGCTGGATCAGCAAGCATATGCATATGTGAAGCTGCATGTGTAGCTATATGCATAATTGCATGTAAATACAGGTGTGTATATGCAGGCATGTGCATGTGTATGTGTGTAAATGTGTATGGATGCATGTGTGTATGTTTATGTATGTGCATGTTAGTATGTGTATGTATGTATGTATATTTGTATAAATGATGTGTGAGCACATATGTGTCTATGTATATGAAGTATGTGTAGGTGTACATGTTTCATGTGTGTGCATATGCAGATATGTGTGCTTGTGCATGTGTATATACATGGATCCAACTTTTCCCTTTCTCCCCCTCATAACACATTTCACTTTGTGGCCCCAGGAGTTCCTTGGTGTTACTAGCTTGCTTCCTAGCTGAGGTGCTCCTGGGGCTACTTCTACTAATAACTGGTGGTGGCCAATCAGCAAACAAAAAGACGAAAAAGGATGCCAAAAACAAAACAAAAAAAACTGAACCAACCTCCGTCGACGCCAAGTCATGTAATACGGACGATGATGATAGCACAGGCTGCCCACATATCAGGGTTTTCGCATCATCTGACGAAAGCTCGGTGCTCCTGCTCTGCATTTTCGACTGTCTACAACTGGGTAGCGATTCATCGTCATCTGAAGTAAATGACCCCAGATGTCCTCGTGACCTGATCTGGACCTCAAGACCGCACTGAAATGGCATATGCTGTTTTGAAGCAGAACACTGAATACCTGCTATCGATATCAGTTCACACGATGGTTGGCGAGAAAGCCCATAGTCACAATGTACTTCAGACATGACCTTGGCCCTCTTAAGCCTCGCCGCTTTACATTCACAATTTATCTACGGTCGAAAGCTGAGTGTACTTTTCAATCTACTCATCGAGCTAAACATGCATTTAGTCTCGCTTTTTGGTTCAGACACCGCTTTTGAATTAGAGGGGCGTGGATTCAAAAGAACCCTTCAGTTGAAAACGACATTGTCGGTCGACTAGTTGGGCGAGGGTTATGTTAGCTGAATTACAAGGATCTTAAGCACTCTTCCTATACATATAAATATTTAGTTCAAAATTGGTCTCATATCGAAGGATAATTCCGACATCACCAATCATCACATTTAGATACTAACTGGCTGAAACACAATAGATACTACCTGAATGATACATAATGCAATACCTCAACACATATACGTGTATACATACATATATATATATATATATATATATATATATATATATATATATAGCCTGAGCTATATTAGCTATTAGCTATATATAGCGTGAGGACAGCTTTTTTTAAAAGCTCAGAATGCATTTGAACCAATAATATTTACAGTATATTTAGCCGTTCCGAGCACTGTTTCCAGATGCTGAATTAGTTCATTTCTCAACGTCCAACATTTCCTTTGCTATATGTCAATATATCCAGATGTTCAATTCACACAGTTCAAGTGCATTGAACATGAGAGAGAGAGAGAGAGAGAGAGAGAGAGAGAGAGAGAGAGAGAGAGAGAGAGAGAGAGAGAGAGAGAGATAGATAGATAGATAGATAGAGTGAGAGCGAGAGAGAGAGAGAGAGCGAGAGAGAGAGAGAGAGAGACAGAGAGACAGAGAGAGAGAGAGAGAGAGAGAGACAGAGAGACAGAGAGACAGAGAGACAGAGAGACAGAGAGACAGAGAGACAGAGAGACAGAGAGACAGAGAGACAGAGAGACAGAGAGACAGAGAGAGAGAGAAACAGAGAGACAGAGAGACAGAAGAGAGACAGAGAGACAGAGAGACAGAGAGACAGAGAGACAGAGAGACAGAGAGACAGAGAGACAGAGAGACAGAGAGACAGAGAGACAGAGAGACAGAGAGACAGAGAGACAGAGAGACAGAGAGACAGAGAGACAGAGAGAGAGAGAGAGAGAGAGAGAGAGAGAGAGCATAACATCCGCTTCTCCCAATGCATATCATTGCGACAGGCCCACCAGTACACATGTGAATCTCGCCACAAGCGATGGGCACCAGACTGACCAGCACCGAAAGAGCACTGGCACTGGTACACACCCGCAGCGTGCTGGACGACTTCGGCGTCAGTCGGGAGAGCATGTCCCGCAGGTGAACACTCTCGTGTCGCTCACGATTCAGCTCCTCGTTCTTGCGCCGGATGCTTGTCTCTGACATCGACATGAGACGAGACCGCTCGTCTCGTACCTTCTGTATGTCCTCATCCTGCCGAGATATCGATGAAGCGCTAACGAGGCTGTCCAGGGCGACAACGGTTTTTGCGTTAGCGGACATCAGCACATTAATGTACTGAATGCATGACTAATGAGGTTCACTTTGCGACCGCCAGTCTGCGCGCACTGCTCATTTGCACACCATAAATAAACAGTGGCGTTTAGCGGACGCATGTGCGCAGACAGGATCAGTTCACACAATGTTCTTCCCATCCTTTCTAAAGATGAAGGTGGAAAATGGAAGTAATAAAGCAGAATTGAAAAGGTTGCTTGTTCCGGCGCACTAGAATGGATTCTTCAAACAGGGGTAAGGATAAAATCAGTGTCATACGTGCATTCTATTACTTGTTGTTTGGAAACTTCATCACAAAGCATACTGATTCCCAGTTTTTCCCCAGTTCCCAGATCCCAGTTTCACTGAAGAACTAGACGAAAATGAAAACAAGCGGCTTCACAAAAGTGAACGGAGATCTTGATTTTCATCAACTATTGGGAACACCCAACATAAGTATAGGCATTGATCACATTGAAGTGGACTAGGTGGGCATACCGATGCCAGAACGCCAGTCTGGCGCAGCCGGTCACAGACGTGCCGTAGCACGCACACTCGGAAAACACGTCAGCACAGACAGCCAGGTCGCCCGCCACCAGGCCAGCCCGCCCGCCACAGCACGCACACTCGGAACACACGTCAGCACAGACAGCTGCCGCCACCCACCTACCAGGCCGCCCGCCACAGCACGCACACTCGGAACACACGTCAGCACAGACAGCTGCCGCCACCCACCTACCAGGCCGCCCGCCACAGCACGCACACTCGGAACACACGTCAGCACAGACAGCTGCCGCCACCCACCTTCTCTGCTACCTGCCGCTTGAGTGTGTCGACCTGTATGTTGAGTTTGAGCACCTGATTGCTGCGCTTCTCCAGCTCATCTCTGGCGTGTCGGCCGTCCGCGTCTAACCTCTCCAACTGGACCCGCAGCTCGGCCACCTGTCAGCAGCATCCACCACTAAATGTGCCACACCAACCAGTTCCCACAGACGCATGACGTACTTGTCACATACACATAACAGTGGTGGTATACACCAATGCAAACACTGGATTTCATGGCACTTGGAAGCCTGCATTTACTTAATTAAGACTGGCAACGTGAATTCATGGTGTGATTTCAGGTCGACTAAACAAGTTAGCTCTTTTAAGTGTCCATCTTCAAGTTGAAAAAGCTCAATTTTCTACTTCAATTTTTCCACTTACACACCTACCATAGGTGAGAGAAAACGACAAATAATATGTAATTTGTGTGCTTTTTAGTGAAGTTAGTTATTTATTCGGGTTTTAGGGCGCCTCGACTGCATTGGTCATTTAGCGCCCATGCGCTTTTTAGTGAATTAAAATGTGAATTCTACAATATTCTAGAAGACCGAACGAGTTGAATTAGGTTTCTTGAGACCTAGGAACATATAAGAACACATTATACCGGAAATATGAATGGAAAAGCTAGCACAACTACAATCAATTAAATCCACCCAAGCAGGAAACTTTGTCTGCAAGCATAAAGGAATCTGATATCGAACATATGATTATATATCACAACATAACACATCACTGATCACACCCATACTTGGAGTTTGGAGTCACACTCATACTTGATTAATTGATAATATGGGTTTAAGGGCCCGCCGACTACAGGATCATTTGGCGTCCACCACACCCACACTTACATTACACTGTTTCAGCTCTTCCTTCTTGGCATCCAGCTCGGCGCGCAGGATACTGAACGCCTCGTCCTCGCGGGCAAACGCCGTAACGCGTGCCTGCAGCACCTCCACCTCTGTCTCGCGCCGGCGCAGCTTCTCCAGCAGACTGCAGTCGGCCGGCGCTGATTCCAGTCTCGCACGTAGCTCGCGCAGCTCACGCTGCAGCACGGTCGTGTCGGCCTGCGCCTCATTCCGCTCCAACAGCGTCTGCTTGTAGTTGCGCTGCAGCTTCTCGATTTCGGCTGGCAGCTCGGCCAGCCGCGGGTCGGCCGCCTCGGCGTAAAGACGGTCGCGCTCGGCCTCCAGCTCGACCACAGTCTGCGCCAACCGGTCGGATCGCTCCATCAGCAAGTCGCGCTCGGTCTTCAGAGTCGACAGCTGCTCGCCCAGACGCCTGCGGTCCTCGGCAGCGCGCTGCTGCTCGGCCACCAGCCGCTTCTCCGCCTGGTCCCGCTCCTCGGTCCAGCACGTCGACTGGCGCTCACCGTCGGCGCGCAGCTCGGCCGCTTGAAGCCCGGCCTCAACGTGGGCCTGCTCAACCTCAACCCGGGCGGCCACCAGCACCTCGTGGTCCAGGTGCCGCCCGGCTAGCACCATGTCCACCTGAGTCAGCACGTCTGACTGATTGATTTCATCCACTTTGGCGGTCCACAGGCGTGTCTGCATCTTCTGGTCCTCGGTAATGTTCTCCACGGAGGCTATCAGAGCCTCTTTGTCCCCCCGAAGCGAAGCCATCTCTGCCCTATTCGTCTCGCGAGCTTCCATTAGTCTGCTCACTTCTCCCTCCAACCGCTCGATGGTTGCATGCAGTTCTGCTGCCTCTCCCTCCAGTCGCTCCTTGGTCTCCCTCAGCTTTGTCAGTTGAGTCACCTCTCCCTCCAACCGCTCAATGGTCGCATGCAGTTCGGCTGCCTCTCCCTCCAGTCGCTCCTTGGTGGTCCACAGGTCTGTCAGCTGAACTACCTCTCCCTCCAGTCGCTCGTTGGTGGTCCGCAGCTCTGTCAGTTGAGCCACTTCTCCCTCCAGTCGCTCGTTGGTGGTCCGCAGCTCTGTCAGTTGAGCCACCTCCTCCTCCAGTCGCTCCTTGGTGGTCCGTAGTTCTGCCGGCTGAGCCACCTCCCTCTCCAGTCGTTCATTGGTGGTCTGCAGCTCTGTCAGTTGAGCTCCAGTCGCTTCCTCCAGTCGCTCGTTAGTAGCCCGTAGCTCATCGAGTGTGCCGGACTGGACAGTGAGCCGCTCGGTGGCCGTCTGCAGCTCCGCCACCAGACGTCGGGTCTCCATACGGGCCTCGGGCAGAGCCGAGCTGTCTGCAGCCGCCGCATCCGCAGACGCCTGAGATTGACAGACGGATGTCAGTTGATGGCCGCCGCTCCCACTTCCATACAGCACGAGCACTGCACAGTCACATGCAACTCACAGCGAACAAGGCCGACTGCAGCGGGCGCCCAGCAGTCCAGTATGGAGCATTACACAAGCCCATATACACTGATTGGGTAGCAGTGATAGTTAGTTAGTTATTTGGGCTTTAGGGCTCGTCGACAACTATGGTCATATTGCGCCCATAACTAAGATGATATTTATAGAAATATGATTAGACAAAGTGTCAAGCCTCTCATTGTGGGCACCGACTAAGTGGTGCTACTGTGCGATAGATTTTACATGTAATGCATATCAGTGTGGAGAATATATTACCGGGAACGATACGTCAGAAAGGAAGTCGATCAGTTGTCCTGGTTGAACATTGCTAGAGTTGTCAGACAGAATATCATTAAGTGAATCTACCTGTGCAGATCCAAAGTGACGTCTTCGCTCTTCAGCATAAAGTGGGCACGAGATCAAAACATGGCGAACTGTCAGTGGTGCACGACATCTTGTGCACCGAGGTTTCTCACCACCGCACAACAGATAACCGTGAGTGGCATAGGTATGCCCAATGCGGAGGCGGCACAATGTAACCTCTTCTTGTCTATGTTTAAGACAGGACGAGCTCCATGGTCTCAGACGTTGTTTAATGGCTCTCAGTTTGTTCGCCTGTGTCGCGTCCCACATTGCCTGTCTAAGAGGAAGGTGGACACCTCTCGGTAATGGTCCGTGGCAGGAAGTGGCAGCGAATGAGTGCACGGCGCGCGCGCTGCTCGCTTCGCCGCAGCATCCGCCAACTCGTTACCGGAAATACCCACATGGCTAGGAATCCAACACAAGAGCACACGGCGTTCCATGTTGTTCATTTTCGTCAGACCGCATACAATATCACGCAAAAGGGGGTTAGACGGATAAAATGTGTTCAGCGCCAAAAGGCTGCTTAAAGAATCGGTGAAAATAACATGTCGATCTCCCTCCGACACTTCGATGTAGCATAAAGCTTTCAAAATAGCGATAAGTTCTGATGAATACACAGATGCGTAAGGTGGGAGGGAAAAAGATCGGATAACAGAGCCACAAACAAAAGCGCTGCCCACACCGTCCTCGGTTCGAGATCCATCGGTATAGGTAGTCGCCCAGCCCTGAAATGATTCTATATGTTCCAAAGCCAGAGCGCGAAACTCTTCTGGGGAAACATCTGATTTCCTCGTTTTCGCAAGGGATGTATCCACTTCTGGTGCGATAAGCTCCCATGGGGGAGTCTGCATGCCCTCGTCTCTCCGAATTCCTTGGAGGCTCAGCTGACTTTCCTGGAAAAGCTTGCGAATGCGCACACCAAAAGGCGCAACAGTCAAGTTTCGCTCCGTTGAAAAGAGTGTTGTTAGTCGTCGTGAAAAAACATGAGAGTAAGTCGGGTGGTCAGGGAACTGGCGAAGTTTACAAGCGTAGCGCATTCCCAGCCTTTCTCTGCGCAGAAAGAGAGGAGCCTCGTGTGCCTCTGCTAGCAGGCTCATTGTGGGCGAGGTGCGGAATGCCCCGGTTGCGATACGGATAGCAGTATGGTGAATGGTATCCAGTGTTCGTTTGGTGGAATTGCGTGCTCCATCATAAATAAAACACGCATAATCCAACTTTGAACGTATCAGCGACCGATAAAGCAAAAGTAGGGAGCTCCTGTCCGCTCCATATGTAGTACGCGAAATACATTTCAGTATGTTCAGGGATTTAAAACACTGGTCACGAAGTGTTTTAAAATGTTCCCTATAACTAAGGTGCGAGTCAAAGGTGACCCCAAGAAACCTCACGGTAGATTGCGTCGGAATCCGGTTCCCGTATAGTTGAAGTAATAGATCTCCACAGCTACGTCGGCGGCAAAAGTGCATTGCGGTTGTTTTTATAGTTGAAAAACGAAATCCATTCATGACACTCCATTCTTCAAGTCTGTGAATAGCCAATTGGAGACTTCTGGACATGGCCGATAGCCTGGCTGTGCTGCACCATATAGCGAAGTCGTCCACGAAGAGCGACCGGCCAAGTTTTGACGGAAGTGTGTCGCCTATATCGTTAATCATCACCGCGAACAGTGCTACACTTAAAACTCCTCCATGTGGGACACCGTTTACTTGCAGAAATCTAGTAGATAGTTGGTTGCCTACGCGAACACGGAAGTGTCGTTCGGCCAGGAAATGCTGGATGAAGATCCCCATTGCCCCACGAATACCATATTTATGTACTTTTCTCAGAATACCTTGACGCCAAACCGTATCATATGCTGCTTCAACGTCAAAGAAGACAGCACCGACGTGTCTTTTCTGTTTAAATGCTACACGTATTGCCGTGTCCAGGGATAAAATGTGGTCAATGGAACTCCTGTTCTTCCTAAAACCGCACTGTGCATTTGCAAAAATGTCGTGTTGTTCTAAGAACCACGTCAACCTGGTAGTCGCAAGCTTCTCCATTAGTTTGCACATGCACGAGGTAAGAGATATTGGTCGATAGTGGAGCGGTTCCAGTCCGCTTTTGCCAGGTTTCAGAAGTGGGACCACAATTGCTTCCCGCCAGGCTACCGGAAATTCACCTCGTTGCCAAAGCTTGTTGAAAATGCTTAGAAGGGTTTCGAGTGCGCATTGAGGGAGATTTTTTACCATGTCATTATGAATGGTGTCTGGACCTTCGGAGACGCTTCGGAGCTTCAATACGGCAGACATCATTTCGGTCATTGTGAATGGCTGGTTATAACATAGGTTGTCAGTGGTGGAAAAGTCAACCGGAGTTCTTTCACAGCGGGTCTTATGGCGCAAGAATTGTGGGTCCCAGTTCGTACCTCGGCTACGTTCTGAGAGGGCGTGGGCAATTTCGTTCGCAACATCGATGGCATTGGTCACGTCTCTGTTGCCCATACGCAGCACGGGTGGTGCAACGGATGGCTGTTGGCCTGCCACTCGTTTAATTCTGGACCACACTTGCCCAATCGGGGTATGTTTATTTATTTGGCTGACATATTCTCGCCACGATATCTGCTTCGCTGTCCGGACGGTACGTCGTGCCAGAGCCCTAGCCCTACGGAAGTCAATCATGTTTTGTGTAGTACTGTTTTTACTAAATTTTCTGTAGGCTCGTTTCCTCGCACGTATGGCGTCTCTGCATTCGTCCGTCCACCATGGGACTGGAGTACGCCGGGGAGCACCAGAGGTGCGGGGAATGCATGCTGATGCAGACTGTAGGAGCTGTGCGGTGAATTCTTCCACACATTGTGGTTGCTCCTGGTCATCGGCTGACCATGCTGCTTCAAGTTGTGCTGTATATTTTGTCCAGTTTGCTTTCTGAAGGTTCCACCGTGGCGGCCTCAGTCCAAGAACCGGACCATCACGGTATTCGAGCCAAACTGGGAAGTGATCACTTCCCAGAGGGTCACTGTCCACCGACCAATCAAAATATTGTACCAGTTGGGGACTCGAAATACTCAAGTCCAGCGTAGAGGTTCTTCCAGATGGCAAGCTAGAGTGAGTGTTGGTACCTGTATTTAAGATACACAGAGTCTCCTCGTGTAAATTTTTTTTTCCATAAGACGGCCACGTCCGCTGACATTTGAACAACCCCAAACGGTATGGTGTGCATTAAAATCGCCCAGAATTAAGACGGGTTCAGGAAGCTGAGTACAGAGATGCTTCATCTCATTAGATGGGAACGCAGTCCCAGGAGGTAGGTAGACGCTGCACAGCGAAATCGGTCGTCGACCGAAGTGCACCCTGGCAGCAACGGCTTGAAGGCGAGTGGTCAAGAGTAAAGGTTGCGCGGACACGCTATGGTGAATACCAAGGATTACTCCACCGTGGGAGATAGTGTCACTTGGCACTTCTTTTCGGTACACGGTATAGCATTTAACCTGAATAGCAGAATCTGGCGACAGCTTTGTCTCCTGCAGGCAGAACGCCGCCGGACAATATTTGTTCAGCACAGCCTGCAGGTCCTGGGCACTGCTTCTAAATCCTCTGCAGTTCCATTGTAAAATAGCCTGTATGAAGGGCTATGTTAAAAGGGTCAAAACACGTCAGTTTATGATGAACTAGCCGGTGCCCATTGGTCGGATACTGTACGCGCTCGCACCCTAGGACTCACCCCGCCGGTTGGCGAGACTGACCAGGGCGAGACGCGCTTCCGGCCTGTTGCAGGCGACCAGCGGGACTGGTCGCCCACCTGGGGAGGTGTTGGGGGTGGGCCCATCACACTCCCAGTTTCTGCGGTATGGAGAGAGCTGGCTTGGGGAGAGCTGGAGACAATGGGGGGCAAGCCCCGAGGGCCTGTCTTCCTACATTTGGCGACGTATCCCTCGACCCAGCTCGGGATGTCCGGCCTGAAGCCCCCATGTCGGGGGCCCCTGGGTGGACCTCAACTGGTAGGCGTGATCGGGTCGTTGAGGGTGCAGCTACCGGTATCCGGCCTGAGGCCACGCCTTTCTCTTCGGAAGTGGTTGGTGGGGGTGGGGGAGTTGGGGTGGTTCGCGAGGGTGTGGGGATGGGTTGGGTAGGTTTAGGGTTGGTAATGGTGGCGTGTAAGGATTTGATGTGGGAGGAGGGCTTCCCCACCTTCGTCGTCGGTTCGACGCGACCCTGACACGTCGGTGTCTCGAGTCCTGGTCCCGAGCGCTCCTGGGATCTTCCCTAGCGGGAACGGAGTGTTCGGCCGAGGGGGAGGAAGGGAGGAGAGTGTTGGAGGTAGGGATTGAAGTGGCTGGAGAGGGGTTGGGTTTGGATGTGGATGGACGGTCATGTCTTTTCCCTCGCTGGACCTGGACCCACTCTCCTTGGGGAGTCGCTACAGGGTCTGCAGCTGAGGACTCTCTCACCACCGTTTGGGGAGAGGACAAGGCTTTTTCTCTGATCGGTGTACACTCAATACCAAAGGCCAGCATTATGGCACTGAGTTGAGCTATAAGATGAGAGGCACTCATGTGCGTGTGTGATTGCATCGGAGACTGTTGTGTAATGTTGGAGTTCAGCTTCACCTTTGCAGCATATGATGTTCTCGGATGAGCTGCCTCATAGATCTCGCGCGCCTCACGGAATGTTATCTTTTTGAAACTTTTTATTGCAACTATTTCCTTCTCTCTCAAGAAAATGGGACAAGAACGATCATAGACGGTATGGGGTTTTTGGCCTGGGCCGCAGTTGGAACAGTGTGGACTCTCCGCTTCACATTTATCTTGCACATGCTCTGCTGATCCACATCGCCCACATGTCTCTCGGTTTCGACAATGCTGCGACGTGTGACCAAAACGGGAGCACCGGAAACACCTCATCGGGTTGGGTACAAATACGCGGACCTTCACGCGGACATACCCGACGAAAATAAACTCCGGAAGATCTGTCATGCGAAAAGTTAGAATGATGTTGTTTGTTGGCTGTAATTCTTTCCCTTTTCTAATTGAAATTCTTCGGGCCTCTACTACTCCCCACTCTGTTAGGCCATCCACAATGTCGGCATCCGAAACATCTCGCAAGTCGTAGCAGTTAATAACTCCTTTGGAGTAATTTTTGGTGTTGTGTGGAAGAATCTCGATGCGTACGGTGACTGTTCGCCTGCTGGTTTCATGTCGTTTAGTGTACGTTATTTCTGTTGCGTCCATCGCCCTCCTTGCATCCTCAGCAGTTTTAAATTCAACTTCAAGCGAACCGTCTCTGAGCTTTTCGCACCTTATAACCGATCCCAGCTTGTCACAAGCTTCCTTCCTTTGGAACGGGGTAAGCACTGAAAGTTTCATATTTTCCTCGAGTGATTTTAAGATCATAATACGAGGTGCAGGAAGACCAGCATGGAGGCCGGGCCCTCCATGCACTACATTCAAAGTCCTAGGTCGGGTTGTCTGTCCCCTACTGGAGGGGCCAGGTGGGTTGTTTTTGTGTTGGAAGTTGCCATATAAGTTTCTTGGTTTCTACTCCTCGGGCACCCCACCACAAGGGGCCCTACGGGGGGACGCCTGGGCCCCGCGGACGGGAGGACGCCAGGCGCCCGAGGAGCTATACGGGGCGGGCGGCGCCTTCGCCCGGCCGGGAGAGAGAGACTCACCACCCCGACCAGGATCCAGCGCCGCCCACCCCTTGACCCCAGCCGGCCGGGCTGGCAGACACTGGGAAGATTCCCAGGTCCCCGGCCCGAGGCGACCGGCCACTTGACCCGCATGGGGCCCTACGGGCCCGCCCGCCCCTCCGGGATATCGGGACCAAAGAGGTGTGTTGGTCCCCCGTCACAACTAGCACCGTGCGACGGGGGACCTCAACCTCCAGGACTCCGTCAACCCCGGGGGGCGGGCCGAGGGGGCGCGGCTACCCCGATAAAACTGAGCTGGAGGGCAGGACCGGGGAAGTTGTCCTACCTGCTCATGATAGGGAGAGTTGGTGTTGCAGGGCCAGGGGAAGGACATGGATGTTGAGATGAGATGGGCATTGGAATGGGAGCGTATGGATGGAAGGACGAGTGAGGCACTCCTAGTCTGGCCCCTCGCCGGCTCACCGATGGACTGGGAATCCGGGTCCTTAGGGCACTCAATCCCCCCCCCCCCACCACGAAAAGGTGGTGCCTCGTCGTGGGGGGTAGCAGTGATAAATTATTCGTGAAATAGGGTGGAATATACCACTTTCTGAACATTTACCGACATCCTTCTCCAACAAGTATCGACATCCTGTTCCTTGATGCATGCTTATGAAGTCTTTGTGTCTCCTTTCTAACAGCATCTCGTTTATAAGTAGCATGTGCATGCTCTCGATAAGGAATGGCGATACGCAAACATTTCGCAATGCAATTTCAGGTAAAGGGATTACCTATGTGACATGGCATACAATACCAGTTCATAATATAGTTATTATTCTCCCTATCCCGAATATAACTCTTCTTAAATTATGAATCTCAGAACTATCAGAACTCAGATAAAGGTTCAGTCATACGTACCGACACCATTGGCTCAAATTTGAGTCTGAAAGACATTAAAAGCATTTTAAACGACACCAATTCCATGGCAAATTCTACATCCTACTGTGCTCGTTTCGACATCTCACACCTAACGAAACACCATTATTTTAACCCTGTTGGGTAGCAAGCCCAAAACCTAACTAAAGGCTTCGTCTGAGGCTACAGAACATTTTAACTCGCTAGCTACGAAGGTTAGATTTGTACTGGAATCATGGATTTTCAGATGAATTTTTTGGTGTATTTCAAACCGGAGAGTATATTTTTGTTTGTTCCTAATGAGGCAAAACTTTTCTTTTTATACCTTGGAACCAGCTTCTGGAATTTCACCAAACAGCGATAAGGTTGTAGCCATTTTCGCACAATTCCACTCATCTTTTGGCGGAAAAGGAACGCGATTAATTTTCTCAAGACGGAAATGTTCTGGATAACACACACACACACACACACACAGACACACACAGACACAGACACAGACACAGACACAGACACAGACACAGACACATACACACAGACACAGACACAGAGACACAGAGACACACACACAAATATATATATATATATATATAAAATATATCTATATAAAGATGACAACATCGGCTTTCCAATCCTGCTAGCCACAGTGGGTCGCGCGCAATCGCGGAAGATCCTAGGATAATTCGATCACTCAATTAATCCGCATATATGTGTGATTCAGTGTCCACACTCAGAACTAGCGTCACCCAACACCTTGTCCGCGATACATCACCTGTCGACTGACCCCCGCATTGTCACCGGTCGTCAGCTGACTGGCAGAGGTCAACTGGCTCGAGTGCTCCTCCAGCAGCTGCCGCTCCACTTCCTCGAAGCCATGGGTGTCGTTCAGATCGACCGGCGCCGAGCGTTTCACAGCAGGTGACCGTGTCGGGGTGGTGGCCGCCAGATGCCTGGACAGGTCGAGTCACGACAGGTCGGGTCAGTTAGATGGGGGACCGTGTCGGGGTGGTGGCCGCCAGATACCTGGACAGGTCACGTCACGACAGGTCGGGTCAGTTAGATGGGGGACCGTGCCGGGGTGGTGGCCGCCAGATACCTGGACAGGTCGAGTCACGACAGGTCGGGTCAGTTAGATGGGGACCGTGCCTGGGTGGTGGCCGCCAGATACCTGGACAGGTCACGTCATGACAGGTCGTACCAGTTAGATAGGGAACCGTGTCGGGGTGGTGGACACCGGGTAAGGTCAGATCACTTAGATAGAGGACTGTGCCAGAGTGGACAGCAGATCAGG
The DNA here is from genome assembly GCA_034440615.1 of Ashinkailepas kermadecensis. Classification (NCBI taxonomy): domain Eukaryota; kingdom Metazoa; phylum Arthropoda; class Thecostraca; family Neolepadidae; genus Ashinkailepas; species Ashinkailepas kermadecensis. Next base: position 49,510 of record JAOTOM010001423.1, on the reverse strand, counting down.
TGAGCTAGATGGCAGATCAGGCTACTGTGGTGACCACCTGGAACCCTGACGGCGAGACGAGTCGTGTCATGTATGTCCCGTCAAATGAGCCACGGCGTTGCAGTAGTTGATAACGATCAACCTGTTCATATGCATTTTAAAAAGAGGGAAACACGAAACATTCTTTTAGGACTACGAAGACAAAATATACTGATAATTTGGCTACCCATACAACAGTGTAACCATAGTCCAACGAAGTACGGCTACCGTTATAGGAGTGTGCCGGTTGGATAGTTTATGTAGCTACTGCTTTACGATGTTCGGGTGGCAATTGTTCGACATTGGTTACAATTTGCACGGTGTGCGGCTACTGTTTGCATGTTGCCGATTACCGTGCGTACGGTGTTTAGTCATTGTGCGTACGGTGTTGGTTACCCTGCATACCGTGCTCGTTACCGTGCGTATGGTGTTGGTTACCGTTTCGAGAGGTCGGTCATGACGCGGTCCTGCGAGAGCAGCTGGTAACTGAGCTGTTGGTTGGTGGCCAACAGCCGTTCGTTCTCTCCTGCCGCCAGGTCCCGCTCCACTTCCAGCTCGCGCTGCTGCCGCAACATCTCCTCGCCGGCTCCGATCTGCACCACCAAGTCACATCAGAGGCCAGGTCACGCAGACCTCGCTCCATCTTCTGCTCACGTTGCTGTCGAAACGTTAGCATGTCGTCCATCAGTCGCAGGCCGCACCGGAAGTCCGGCCATGATCATACCATGCCAGTGTGCAGTTCCTGGCTGGAACACGAATATCAGCTGTAACTTCCCGCTGGTGCCTGTACGCCTACCTGCCATGTGTGACACACGCTTCAGGATTAAATATTTCACTCAAGGTATTATGCCTGAGAACAAACCACTGAGTCGAGAGCACAACACAGAGATCATGATGGAGGGAGGCTAATGTACGTCAACGCCAGAAACAAACTGGCAACTTGCTTTTGCCAAGCATCCACTACTAATATCCGGATGCGTCATTGCAAAAACCAACGAGTCCCTTTCCAATTCAGTACAAACTGATGGAACCATATGTCACGTTCCCTTGCCGTCAGCACATCAGAGCATGAGTGCGTGCTGAATCAGAGGCACCTTGATCTGAGGCCACGCCTGCTAATGAAGCCCACGTTAAGGCGATTGCTGCCATGGTAATGGGCAATAAACCGGTCAAAATTAGCTTTGTTCAGACCGGGGATGCTAGGAGGTTACAGTGGTTAAAACTGTTTTTTTTTTTACATGAGAAAACTGGCTGGGCACGCAATTGGTATCCATACAACGAAAACATTACCACAAAATGAATGTATCGTATATGCTGCAAGTGTTTACCTTCAAGCGCCAGTTTTTTTCTCTCCAATACTCTAGTACGCATAAGTTGCCTTACTGCATCAAAGGAGCTTAGGATATAAAACTGCTCTCTTTCTAAGTAAGACATCCTTTACAAAACAATAAGTATATTATTTAGGTTCAGGTTATTATTCATATTTATTGTTTTTATTATTACGGAAACTAGTCAGATCATCGGAGAGGAAGATTATCAAGCATAGCGCCCTGCTGGAAAAGAAACAAAATTGGGAACTTCATGCATGCTGTCTGAAGAATCAGATATGGTATGCATAACTCAGACATGGGTCAATGAATGCATTTTTTTAAAGACAACTTGGAGGAATTGGAATTGGCTGCCTACATCATGCATAATCATAAAAGGCAGCGAAGAACAGGTGGAATTAATGCTTGCACGCATGAGAAACTCTGAAATACCATGCTGTATAGGATAGCGAAGGAGTATAATCTTAGTGGTCAGATCTTATACTGAGGAATTGAACAACATCCAGGTTTAGGGCATACTATAGTCCACCTGGATCAAGGTGAAGATATAGACAGGTTGGTGCAGGAAAAGACTAGTAGTTTAGGGGCGCATCGACTGCATAGGTTATATAGCAGGACAAGACTAGACAAATGGTGTATGGCAGGGCACTGTTGTTGGGATATTCTAACATAACGAAGTTGAGGGACAAAATAAGTCCAACCGCGTCGGGAAGAGGTCTAATTGCTTGCTTTGATTATTTTTTCTCCAAATGGAAATACACCCGGAAGGGGAAATGAAACCTTCGATCTATTAAACTTGGAAAACTTTGCACATAATGTAAATATATGAGACCTTAGAATATTCCAAACTTTGCTCAAAAGGGAACTATGATCAGATGAAGGTATTCCGGAGTGAAATTCGCTGGAAAGTTCTATTGTTCGGTTTGGATGCATGTACAAATCGTAGGAAGTCTTCAAAGATATCCTTCCTATTTCAACATCAAGAAAGGTTAATTCCAAAGACACCAAGTATAATGAACAAGCTTGGACGTCCCTCGTGGTTGACAAGGGAAATAACAATTGCTGGTATCTATGCAGCAATCATTTAAAGAACCAAAGAACCCCAACTTTGATGCCAATCTCGGGCATATCGGATTACTAGAAACAAAGCTAGATATTTTATGACTTGCCAATGATTGGCTGCAATTAAATCAACTGGTGACTGTTCAGCGGGAAATGTTCTTTTAAGGTTTTTAGGTTCTTCAGCTATGACAACTTGAAATAAAAATGCAGTGTGGCGCCACTGGAAGTAAATGGTGAATTACTTGTGGATAATTGTAATATTAGAGTCCTTCAGCATGCAATTATCATCAGTTTTTACTGAAAAGAACTCAAGTAGACGTGAGAATACTTTCAGGGCAGGGGATAGGTTAGAACATTTTGCAATGTCAACAGAAGTTGTAGAAAACCATTTACAGAAAGCAAAGCCAAATAAATACAGCTGCAGACCATGGTGATATACCAGGATTTTATTCAAATGTACTCAAGTTTTAGCAGTTCCTGTTCCAGTTCCTCTAGGTATAATTTTTAGGTAGTCTTTTGAGTGCTTCGAAGTACCTGAAGATTGGCGTAGTGCAAATGTACTACTAATTTTTAAGAAGGGTAACATAAACTCTGTACGAAATTACAGGCCAGTCAGCTTAATCTCACTAGTTTGTAGTGTTCGAAGAACTTGCCAATGAGTATGTTCAGACTCATCTCGATAGGCATAACCTTTTAAGGGGAACTAAGCATTGATTTCCATCTGGGAGACATTGATTAACTAACCTGGAATTCATGGAGTATGTCACTAGAGAAGTTGACAATAGAAGCAAGACAGACGTAGTATACTTAGACTTCAGCAAGGCCTTGGATGAAGTTCCACATAAGCGTCTAATTCATCAGTTGAAGCAGAGTGGGATTGATGAAAAAGTTATAGGCTGGATTGAAGAATGGACAAGTGGAAGGAGACAAAGGGCAGTATTAAATGGACGTAAATCGGAATAGAATAATTTTTCTAAGCTGGGTGCCACAGAGCTCTCTTCTAGGTCCCATTTTCTTTATCATCTTTGTGAACAACATTGAAGTTGGACCGAGAAATAGGGCGTTTGAATTTACTGGTGTCATCAATCTGGTATGAATGGCTAATAGCAGATATAAATCTGGCAATATTTAATTATGGTTTTAGAGGATTTAAGAGCGGATAAGCGGCAAATATCTTTCAATTACGATAAGTGTAAGGTTATGCATCTGGAGGCTGGAGGTGGGGCATTTAGATATGCAATGGAAGGTAGCGAAATGAATGCCATTGGAGAGGAGAAATATTTAGGTGTGTTAGTTTCAAAGGACCTAAAGTCATAGAAACAATGTGTCTCAGATAGACACAGGGCGATTACAATGCTTGGAATCTTTAATAGGAGTGATCAATACAAGATCAAGGAAGCTATGAAAATTGTACCTTACCTACGCGCGACCCGACATGGAATATTATGCACATGCATGGAGCCCTTCCTTAGATTATAAAGAGATACAGCCATGCTACAGTGTAGAGTGAAGCTACTAGGCTTATCAGTTGAGCAAGCAATTTAGAATATAGTGACATACGGTAGGTAGGTACTTGGGGGCTTTAGGGCGCTTCGACCAATTTTGACCATTCGCGTAGGTAGGTACTTGGCTTTTTACGACGCATCCGACTGTTGTGTCATATAGCGTCGCTAACCTCTCATGCCGGTTGGTCGCAGGTGGAATCAGTAATGCCGCCGGTTGTGGGATTTGGACCCACGACCTTACGACCCACTCCCTACCGACTGAGCTACCGCGTGCCCTAGGGACATGGGGGTTTGTGGCATTATATACGTACTCGCCGAAGCATAGGAGAATAAGGAGTAATATAAATTAGATACATAAGACGGTCAAAGGGTTACATGGTGGTAATGTTGATCTATTACGACGCATTCGACTGATGGGTCACACAGCGTCGCTAACCTCTCACACCGGTTCGTCGCAGGTAGACTAGGCAATCCAACCGGTCGTGGGATTCGAACCAACGATCTTACGATCAAGAGTCCAACTCCCTATTGAATGAGCTGTCGCGGCCTCCTTAAAGGGCTAGATGATGATAATCTGAATAATGCTCTTCAATTTACGGAACCACATAGTGGTCTCAATTCAGAAAACTCAGGCAAGTCAGGGTGTAGGACAGCTAAGCGGTAATAGGTCCTTCATTAAGTGTACTCAAAATAGGGTAGATCAATTATTTATTAAGTCCGACAATCTTATTTTTTAATTCTAAGTTGTGCTGTAGGGGATGGAAATTGGGGGAGGAAGTGGTGGAAGAGGTGGGAACGATGGTAATCGGTGTGCACTGGGCAGTACGGCCACGCGGCCATAAGACCCTTGATAAGTAGTGGAGGGCTCATCACATATGGATTATGATTATTTTGGTTAGGTGACAACCAAACACAGTATATCATTTGCTTCTTGCAGCACTTGGGGAAGGTGGAATTGCATTTTTGTTTTCACGACAAGGTAATAACTAGCCTTGCCCGGTCAGTTGAAACCATAATTTTCGCTGGTTTAACCACCAAGTGGACAAAAATTGCATACGCTCAGCTACACCTATTGACAGATACTAGAGGATTCGGCCATACCTGATACTTGGCCTGATACTACAGTGCAAACTGCTCTGATATGCCTCTGATATGCCTGAGGATGTCGACATACCTGCTCCTCCAGTTCGAGATTCCGACGTTCCAGAACGGCCGTCGCCTGAGTCAGATCAGCCACCTGGCCCTGCAGCATATCTATCTGCTTTTGCTGTTGTTGCTGTAGCGAGTTCACAGCCGGGCTAGCCACCTGGCGGTCAGTGAACATCTGAGGCTACACTGCCCAGTCGTCACGGAGCAGATGTGATGCAAATTGAGAAGTGGACATCAGTGATTGTAAATAAACACACACACACGCACGCACGCACGCACGCGCGCACACACACACAAACACACGTATATGTATATATATATATGCATATTCGTGTGCATGTGCATGTATTCACGACTGTATGACTACATCTGTCAAATATGTTAGTTATTTGGGCTTTAGGGTGCGTCGACCATGTTGATCATATAGCTGTCAAATATGTGCATACACGTCTGTATAAGTGTTGTAACGAAGTTTGGTTCGGCCGCATCATTTGGATAGATTTAGCCCCCCTCCATGCATGCCGACCCGACGGGTCCCGCCGGAAGCCGCTCACGGCGGGCCGGCCGACACCTGCAGATGGGGTCGGTGAATACAGTCGACGACCTCGGACTACGACGCAGTAGCCACCTGACTTGCTCACGTGATGCTGGGCAAAGTCCAGTAACCGGGCTATACCCTGACCGCATATTTTATGACTAGCCAATAAGGGCACGCCGAATCGTTTTAGTGTGAACAGCTGTCCGCAGTGTGGGGTGCTGGCTGCCGAGCTCCCCGGGTTACATCAGACGGCCTTAGACAATGGAGGCGAGCGTTTGGATGAGTGAGTGATTGTGTGATTGGCAGACGCCTTTCTACTTTCGGCACGGGAGGACATATGTTCGGCTGGCAGCTGTACTTGTGGCGCGGTGCCTGTGGAAGCTGTATCTGTGGTGACGTGTGAACTACTAACTGTTGCACCGTTTGTCGCTGTGTCGCCCATCGTTTTTGCACGCACAATACAGTGCCATAATTACACAGACTCAGGACTGGTTATCGCGACGCGTGGTCCATACTAGACTATCACTTAGCCAATAACTTTCCTACAGTATGCATATGTACATGTGCATGCGACTGTATGGACATGTATGATTATATCGTAGCAAACAAATAAATGAATCAATCAGCGGTCCGACCCAATACTGACTGATAACCACTGTCTGCGTGATGTGATCGGCTGCCATCGCCCCCGAGACGGGACATGAACATGGGACGCCTGGTGCGATACCGCCACCGTCCTCCCCACATGACATCCGACCGGGGTAGGCGATCCCGCACCTGCCGCAGCACTGCGCCAGTCTTGGAGCGCAGTGAGCGCATCCGGCTACCGAAGCTCATCTCGCACGGGTTCGACTGGTCGGCCTCCTCGGGTATAGCGGCCTGGGCGGACAGCGTCGAAACCCTTTGGCTGCAGGTGCACTGGGGACACAGCCGGCTGCGTCAGCGGCACACAGGGGAGCGGGGTCAGTGTACACTACACTGGGGACACAGCCGCCGGTGTCAGCAGCATACACAGGGGAGCGGGGTCAGTGTACACTACACTGGGGACACTGCCGCCAGTGTCAGCGGCACACACAAGGGAGCGGGGTCAGTGTACACTACACTGGGGACACAGCCGCCGGTGTCAGCGACACACACAGGGGAGCGGGGTCAGTGTACACTACACTGGGGACACGGCCGGCTGTGTCAGCGGCACACACAGGGGAGCGGGGTCAGTGTACACTACACTGGGGACACGGCCGGCTGTGTCAGCGGCACACACGGGGGAGTGGGGTCAGTGTACACTACACTGGGGACACGGCCGGCTGTGTCAGCGGCACACACGGGGGGGGGGGTCAGTGTACACTACACTGGGGACACAGCCGCACACACGGGGGAGCGGGGTCAGTGTACACTACACTGGGGACACGGCCGGCTGTGTCAGCGGCACACACAGGGGAGTGGGGTCTGGCGGTTGGTTGGTTGGTTATTTGGGCTCAGGGGCGCATCGACTGCTTCGGTCATGCAGCACCCATAACATCGTCAAACAGTGAAATGCAAGCAACGTCATCAGACAAACTGGCGGCAATAACCCCGAAAGTTGACAGCCCATCCATGATCTCATTCTCTGTAACATCTCTCAAGTCAAAGCAGTTTATCACTCCACGCGGTGCTTTTTGTACTATGGGGTTCTACGGTGATTGCGATTGCTTCGTTCTTCTCTTCCCGTTCTTCCGCACGCCATACACAAACTCAGATGATCGCAGAGCCGTATCCGCCTGCTCTGCCACCGCAAATTCGACCTCTAGAGCACCGTCTTTCAGCCTTTCACATCTCATAATCTTACCGAACCTGTCACATCCACGCAATATTCTTGTACTCGCAATACTAGTATAGCACGCAATACTCTTGCTAATTCCTCGGAAAACTAGCACACGAGGTACGGGGGTACCATCCGAAGGGGAGCTCCGATCTCGGCGTACATGGGGGTTGGTCTGGCCCTCACCAGAGGAACCAGGGGTGTTTTTTTTTGTGTTGTGGATGCCATGCAGTGTGACTTGGTTTCAACTCCTCGGACGCCCCACCACATAGGGGCCCTACGGGGCGGGAGACGCCTGGGCCCCGCGGACGGGAGGACGTCAGGCGCCCGAGGAGTTATACGGGGCAGGCGACGCCGTCACCCGGCCGGGAGAGAGAGAGACTCACCACCCAGACCGGGATTCAGCGCCGCTCACCCCTCGATCCCGGCCGGCCGGGCCGGCGGGCACTGGGAAAGGACCCAGGCCACCGGACCGAGGCGACCAGCCACTTGACCCGTATGGGGCCCTACGGGTTCACCCGCCCCTCCGGGATATCGGGACCAAAGAGGCGTGTTGGTCCCTCGTCACAACTAGCACCGTGCGACGGGGGACGTCAGCCTCCAGGACTTCGTCAGCCCCGGGGGTGGGCCGAGGGGACTCGACTACCCGGATAAAACTGAGCTGGAGGGCAGGACCGGGAAGTTGTCCTGCCTGCTCATAGTAGGGAGAGTTGGCGTTGCAGGGCCACGTGAAGGACATGAATGTTGAGATGGGACGGGCATTGGAATGGGAGCGTATGGATGGAAGGACGAGTGAGGCACTCTCAGTCTGACCCCTCACCGGTAAGATAGGAGCCTGATCATTCGGGCACGCAATCCCCCCCACCACGGAAAGGTGGAGCCTCGTCGGGGGGGGGGAATTCATAGCCCATGTGCACAAAAGACAAACGCATCGAAACCTGTTGTCCGTCTTGCTCTACCCCCAACACCTGATTTTAGGGGGTGGTGAAAGTTGGACAAAAAGTCGAACTTTTCAAAAAAAAACTTTCAACGAGGGTACGTTAAACGTTTTATGGGTCAATCGAGGTCACGTCAGGGTTTTCGGGGTAACTTCTTAACGTGACTCCGATGGTACGTCAATAAAGGGGTACGTCAAGCGGTTTTGTGGGACCTATTTTCAAACTTGGCGCGCAAAGTAGTGTGAAGGTACGATAGTCCAACAGCCTCTGTATCCTCAAGAATACTTCACAAAATTTATAATCCAAACATTCTAAATTCACTTTTGTATATTGGACTTAAAACTGCACAGCAATTCTTCGAATTGGTACTATTCGACGTAGAATGTCACGGGGAGGCAGCTCGTGCACAATTTTTTTTTAATTGGACAATTAGGGCGCCCCTAGGAGCAAATAACCAAATTAGCATAACACTGTGGGAAATGGTTATTTTCGCCCAACACGTTAGCTATGGAAAATTGTAACGACAATGGCATTAGCGAAAGATGCTGCAATCAATTTCACTTCCTGCGAACCTTGGAAATTCAAAATCGGACGGTAACTTTCTTAAATATTCTCGTTGCCGAAGTTTCCGACACGCAGAGTTGCCAAAAAGTGATGCATGCCAAGTTTGGTGTCCTCTACACGACAAACTAAAAGAGATAAGGCTGCTGGGATTGTTGCATAGTATATGCGTAACCCTCCCGCACTATCAGACCTGAGGAAAGCGTGCCTGGCAAGTTGTAACTTTTTAAGTCATAGGGGTGCAAACTAGAGGGCTAATTGCACATTGCCAATATTCGACGGGCCGTAGCCGCCTGACTTTTAGGAGTTAAGGAGCAGGGTTCACAACTCAAGGTAAGTGCATGATGTACTTTCAAAAAATCAAACATTTCGAAAATCCATTTTAAAAGAAGAAAAGACGTAGAACATTCTAGTGTTTTGCTTCGCATCCCCCATGGCACGATACTTGTGCTAAAATTTTGAAGAGTGAAAAGTCTTGAATTTTATGTTACTCCACTATTTCGAAAAATGAGGGGGAAAATCAACTTTTTAGACCATAACTTATTCATTTCATATATAATGACCTCTCACGGCCAAAGTTACCAACCGATTTCCAATATTGAAACGGCGATGGATTGAGCATGGAGAGAGCTATCTTTTGCTTTCCTGCCAACCACAAATTTCATTCATTATTTTTTCGGCCGTATGAGGGGGGCACTGCTGAGATTTTGAAAATTAAATCATTGACCACTCTGTCTAAAAAAGTCCAATTATTTTTATTGCTTTTTCTAATTGGCAACCCCCCCCCCCCTCCTCCCCGTGCCTTTCAGGGAAAAATATTCCAAAAATATCGCCCTGTAACATTGCCCACCAAAAGATGTCGAAATTTCACATGTTAAACCTATGGGAAAACATTTTTGTAAAAGACACGTTCAATTTTGCTTTCAAATATGTCTAGTAAGATGTAAAAGGACCCATATTCACGACGGATCCAATGGTGCTGGAAAATTGAAGATACGTCGGTAACTTTAGAAGTTATGAGCAAAAAAAACATGACTTTCGGTCCCAAAAACAGCGAAAATTGGAAAAGCCTATTCCGGCATGGCCCATAGCGACTCAACCATACTTCTGATCGACATCGACGACAAGGTGATCGAATAGCGCTATCAGGCATGTTAGATAAAAACTTCCATCTCCAATGCACAAGGCGTGAGGGGCGTGTGAATTTGTAAGAAAATATGTTTGTAGTCATTTTGGTTCATCACCCCTGCCACTTTGGATTTTGGGTTTTGATGTATTTTTTATCACAAACATATTTTTGCCGTACAGCAATGTAGAAAAAATAACAAAAAATTCCCCCAAATTTTGATCATACCCCATTTTTTTGGGGTGAAAAATTTCAAATTTTTTGCACAATCAAATTGCAGGCCGACAAGACCTGTCTTTTGTTTTGGGGATCTAAGAAATCCATCGGTAACCTTAGGAGTTACTCAGCTTTAAGTTTTGAACATGTTACCTTTCAATGGGAAACGGTGTACCCTTAGCAAATTCGTACGATACAAATTTACCGGTCGATTTCCGGAAATGAAACAACAAAGGAACTGCAATGGATAGGCCTTCAATTCACCAATGCCATATTATGCTCTATCTCTTATAGGCAAAGGTCGATGGGCATTTTAAAATGGGACATTTTGGGAAAATTTAAGTCGCCTTAAAATACAAGTATCGTATCGTATATCGCATCGCGTAGCCACTTGACACATCTACGATATTGTATCAAGTTGAAAAAGCATACATTGGAACACTTGGGTGTGAGCGGCTATCGTATTTTTACATGTTAAGTCAATGGAGGATGCGATTTTAGAATTTTTGCTGACCCCTCCCCGGGAACAATTTCAATTGTCCAGTTGTAATTGCTAGGTCCTACTTTTCATGGGGCATCGATTGGTGAAATAAAATTGAAGATCGGTCGAAATTGTTTTCAAGTTATAAGCATTCAAGTTATAGTATGTTTTCGAACTCTGCGAAGCACAAACAACTTAACAGTTTGAGATATCTAAAAACCGATTGCTGTGTTCCATAGACAGGCCATCGTTTACCGATGATCACTGAAGTGATTCTTTCGTAAACAAACGAGCTATTAACGGTCCAAAATCGCACATTTTTTAAAACTTTTTTTGTCGCTTAATTGTTTTTTAAAAAATATATAAAAGTTACAGAGCTAGAATGAAACGAAGGCCATTTTCGGACTCAGCGCATCATGTTACATCTATGAAACTCAAGTTGCATTATAAAAATGTCTCAAATAAAAAATTGGGGAATACTTAGATAAAAATCCTTTAGCCAGTTTCTTGTGACAGCTAGCTTGTGCTCCAACTCGCGAAATGTTGGACGGAGAGGAAATTTTTTGATATCCTGGTGTTGCCAGTGACCAGGGCAATCGCATAAAAATAGGTTAATAATTGTAAAATGCCTTCGCTATATCAAACATTTTGAGTACACTAATGATTATTACAAACAAACAGTAATACGGAACGATCTCATATGTAAACAGCTAGAGTAGAATTCAATTCTAAGCATATTACTAATATGTGTCGAAAAAAATGAGATATTGTCCTAAAATTTAGCATTTGAATAAAAACATGTTGTTTTTTTTTGTTTTTTTTTCTTCTTCAAAAACAATGGTGGTTGATTTGTGCTCTAGGGCGCGTCGACTGCGTTGGTCATTTTGCGCCCATTCAAAAACACTTTGAAAAGATACATTAGTGAAATATGCGGTCATGCATTGTGCATCGAACCGTATGCCGCATTTTGGATTGCCTGTTACACAAGAGTGCAGAATTCCTCTTAAATAAATCAATGTTTTTATCGAAATTCATCACACGCAAAGGGAGAAGAGGGTGTGCATATAAGTGGTACCGCACAAAATACTAATTATTTTAGGGAAATTCCGACAAAGCAGTTCGATGGGCACAGAGAACTTTGATTCTACTTACTTTTCTTCGTGACATCCTTTCAGGAAAAAGGTAAAAAATCTTTGAAAAACAAACATTTCAAAAACTTGAACTTGCGGGCACTCCAGTACATTTTCAATACAAAGGTTGCATTAGCATAATATGTAGAAATCAATTGTGCATAAAAAAATCGACCATAAATTGCTGAATTTGCAACTTTTTGCAATAATTGCATATAGGCTTATATATATTCTGTAGATTAACCGATACAACAATTTCGGACATTTTGAGCTCACTACATAGCGGAGATCGAGATCTAACTGAAAATGTATCATTTGTTATCATGCAATCAGTATTGAATACTCCAGTATTGTATCAGTGAAATACAGTATTGAATACTAAAGTGGCCTGGCGGGTGCGGAGGGTACAAAATGGCTGCCGCCCGGACTTTAAAATTCATAACTCGAAAAGTTACCGTCCGTTTAAAATTCGGAGGGCATATCCGTCTTCAGCGGGTCATTCTACGTGTACGAGAATTAATTTGAAAAAATGAAGAAAAAAAGCTAAATTTTGGCACTTTTATTTCCTTTTTTCCAAAATTTTCCTTCACACAACGAATATCCCACTGAATTCTGAACAGAATAACATATAACATACTTTGCTAGCTTTCTTAGTTTTCTCGCAAATATTTATCAAATAAGACCGGTTTCATACATACTATTGACATGTAAAATGAATTATCTTGCTGTTTCAACGCGAATAACTCCCCCGGTTTGTAATCTACCACGCTGGTGAAGAGTGTTTTGGAATGCCGAAGAGAAGCGCTATTTTTTATATCCATTTTGAAATTTTTTGAAACATTTTTTTACCCCCAAAATACAAAAACCATGAGATATACGGTACCGTTGTTGGTTCAAAGCGAAATTTTCATCCAATTCGGACGATAACAAAACGTGTAATTTTCAAAACACTTTACTAAACTAGGGTTATAGAAGTATCACCGACATTAAAAAAAAATCCTAGTGGAAAAACTTGAAGGGTACATAAAAAAGCAATGTCATATTCGAGATCGCCATTCAATTCCGCACCCGAATCCGTCCACCCGGTCCCGTTTTTTGCCATATAAAAAATCAAAAAAGAAGTTACAAAAATCTTCGATTTCAAAAATAATAATTTTGTCGCATTGGAAGTTAAAGAGAAAAAGGTTCTGTCGGAGGAAATTTTTATCCAACGAATATTCAGCCGTCAGCGGATTTCAAAGTAAAACAACCGACATAAATATAAAATTCTGGCGGGGAACAACTAGCGGATAGGTTTTGAACTCAAGATGGATTTTCAAATGAGACAAACATGTTGCCATGGGGGCTGTGCATCTGCCTAGACAAAAAAAACGCAAGAAAATATGTTATATTGAATGCTCTACATTCGTCCAAACTTCCCCATAGGTTAATTGAACAAACTCATTAATTAAAAAAGTTTTCGACAAAAAATTACAAAAGGTACCAACAAATGTGCCATGGAGAGCTCTTTCCGACGGTATTTTGGATCATTTTTATCTCAATATTTACTATGTGAAAAAGCTGTTTCCGAGGCCGACCGCTCCAAATCGCCCACTTTCATTATCTGCTTTGGTGTTACAATAGGCTTCGCACTCACTCAGGATGTCAGAAAATACTGCCAAATGACCCTGCTTCATTGACTCCGCAAAAATCCAAATTTTGAAAAATCCACAAAAAATTCCTAATTTTCGAAACATTTTGACAATTCCTAAGGGGCCCACGACCCCCGATTCCATATTCACCAACAAAATTGGACTCAGCGATCTTCGAAAAACCACTCCGAATCGCCCAAACCGAGCAAATTATCTAAGTGAACACCGAATCGCCTACTGTCATTTACCTAACCAATTACTCGCCATGAACACTTATTGCGATACCTTGCAGGTGAACAACTTGCACTACATCGACTGTCACTACATCTGCTGTCACTACATCGACAGCAGGGAGACAGGACTTCGGAGGCAAGCGGAGGTGAGCGGAACCACTAGACTATCTATCGAAACTGCCCAAGCATAAACCACTCGAGACGAGGAGTTCGTGACAGACACGATGGCGTACAATTTTGAAGGCGGAAGGTTGTGTGGCCCACCACTGTGAGGGGGATAGTCGTGAGGGTGGACGGATTTAAGGACACAGGACGAGGTTTCCGCCGACTCCCTTGGACACTAACCCGCTCCGACCTCCTCTCCAGCTCGTCTTCCAGCTGGGCGATACGCTGAGATCGACCGGCGAGCAGCTCCTCCAGGTCCTGCTGGTGCGTCTGGTTCACACAGGCTACAGGTCAGGCAACGCAGACCCGATCACACTACGACACCTTGCCGAACTGAGGCAGTCTTGGATCTGCCTGCATGTCGGATATGCGGAAAAGAAAGGCAGAAAGCGGTTGGGCAAGATCCATGCATTCATCACAGGGCGGACATGGGTGATTACAGCTGTAGGATCTCGTAATGGAGGCTCCCCCTCCTCCAGCAACGTTACCGTCCCCACGTCCCCATCATAGAGCAGGGACGATTCACACATTTAGCCAGTGCACCGACAAGAAGACTGTTGTTGCCCGCCAGACCACTACTCCTGTAGACTGGTCTGGTCAGGCATTGACTGTGACTGACCAGTCCACCCCATCTCACCAACTGGTCACGAAGAGCCTCTTCCTTGTTGGCCAAACATGCTTCCAGCTCTGCCACCTGCTTCTGAAGACGCTCTTGAGCCGCCTCCAGCTGCAGGAACTCGTCACCACCTTCCTGCAGATACTCGCGGGCCTCGCGGAGGTCCATGTCCCGAAACCTGGGCACAGGGCAAAGTGAGAGCTATTGTCAAATCTCGCGAATGTGTATATCCTGAAACCTGGGCACATGGCGCAGTGAGATGCACTGTCAGACATCGCGGAGGTCCACGTCTCGGAACCTGGGTACAGTACACAGTGTGATGCATTTTTAGGCCTCACGGGGGTCATACCTCGGAACCTATGTGCAGTGCACAGCAAGGGATATTGTCACGCCGCCACGGAGGTCAATCCCCAAACCTGGGTACAGGACACAGATCAAGATCCTCCGGAGTCCAACAAAGGTATGCACCTCGGTATATAACTGAGTACATACCCGAGGTGTGTTGATGAAAATGGAAATACGTGTACATGCGTGAATACAGGTCAGTCCGTGGTGGGTGACATCCAGCAAGTCCGTGGTGGGTGACATCCAGCAAGGTCCGTCCGTGGTGGGTGACATCCAGCAAGGTCAGTCCGTGGTGGGTGACATCCAGCAAGGTCCGTCCGTGGTGGGTGACATCCAGCAAGGTCCGTCCGTGGTGGGTGACATCCAGCAAGGTCAGTCCGTGGTGGGTGACATCCAGCAAGGTCAGTCCGTGGTGGGTGACATCCAGCAAGGTCAGTCCGTGGTGGGTGACATCCAGCAAGGTCAGTCCGTGGTGGGTGACATCCAGCAAGAGGGACACCAGCGGCGTCCGTGGGTGACATCCAGCAAGGTCAGTCCGTGGTGGGTGACATCCAGCAAGGTCAGTCCGTGGTGGGTGACATCCAGCAAGGTCAGTCCGTGGTGGGTGACATCCAGCAAGAGGAAAGCGCGGGTGGCGGTGCATTGCTGTCACTGTATTCGCGAACTCTAAGTGAGGCATTCCAGGTGTATTCGCGAACTCTAAGTGAGGCATAGAGGACAGCAGTACCACTTTTCCTGTGGATTCGATGTAACAAATGAGAGGGCTGCCGGTAACTGGGCACATGGATAGTCTGATAAGTGGGCAGCCCAGATAACCGGGCGAAAGGATATGCTGTCACGATAAAACAGAACAAGGACCTCGAACTATTATGTGGTGGTAACACACTTTCATTTCAAAGCATGAATAATTTAACAACAGAGGTTTGACAGGCGTTCAACTCATACACCTGATCAAGTTACAGCAAGATAATAATCCACACTTGTTCACTGTAATCAGAATCGCAAATAAACTTTTAATTGCACACATCTTAATGTAACATAAATTCATCTGAAGACAAGAAGTAGATACCTTAATACGGAAAATCCACACCAACAAATCATCCGATTATGCTAATTTGCTTGCAAAATTGCAGTCATGAAGTGCCCATGCAAAACGCGATAATATGCCTACTAACCTGAGGTCCTCTTGTAGTTTTGCCACCTGCTGGGTAAGTTGGGCCACCAGGGGATCGTCTGCCTTGCTCTCCAGATGCCGGAGACAACGCGTCTTGGTATCATCCTGATGGCAGCAGGTCACGGTTTCAAAGCGGGCAGCACGAGTTCATCAGGTTCGCAGCGGGTAGCACGGGTGTATCAGCGTCATAACGAGTAGCACGGGTGTATCAGCGTCATAACGAGTAGCACGGTTGTCAGCGTCATAACGAGTAGCACGGGTGCATCAGCGTCATAACGAGTAGCACGGGTGTATCAGCGTCATAACGAGTAGCACGGGTGTGTCAGCGTCATAACGAGTAGCACGGGTGTGTCAGCGTCATAACGAGTAGCACGGGTGCATCAGCGTCATAACGAGTAGCACGGGTGTATCAGCGTCATAACGAGTAGCACGGGTGTATCAGCATCATAACGAGTAGCACGGGTGCATCAGCGTCGTCATAACGAGTAGCACGGGTGCATCAGCGTCATAACGAGTAGCACGGGTCATAACGAATAGCACGAGTGTATCAGCCTCACAGCGAGTAGCACGGGTGTACCAGCCTCACAGCGAGAAGCACGGGTGTATCGGCCTCAGTGGGCAGCAGGCATTCCAGATATCTGAAACATCCGTGCTGTGTTTCATACTCACCATCTTCGTTAGTGAAAGGAGGACGGAATCATCTATTACCTCGGCATTGACGGGGGGGGGCGGAGAATCTGCCCCCTGTTGAATATTTGCGGTGCCTTTAATATATGTTGTGATATTTGCACGAAATGTTTAATAGCTGGGGCAGTCCAGCACCGGGCAACCAACGGGTGACACCGCCATGCCAGCGATTTCAACCTAAGTGGGTGTATATGGTATTCATGGGCGCTGAATCAATCTGTGAAAGTTTTAGCTTCGTACTGGCAGCGACCTCGGAGATATGGCCTGAGGAAATTTTCATAGGTCACATTGCAGGTCAATCTTTGAGAGCGATTATCTCCGGTACTTTAAAATATAGCATAGACATATAGCATATCTGTAGAATCGCAAAGACCTCCTCTTTTCATTTCTGTGATCGGTTTCTAATTTTGAACAAATTTCAAAACTTGGGCCATTTGACCTCAGGTCACGTGACCTCACGTGGCCCCAAGCCACTTGATATTCACATTTGTAACCACATTTACTATAGGGATCATCGATTGTCTTTCGAAGCAAAAAATAAAAATGATGTTTATTTACTGATAACTATTAATAATTTGCCTTCATTCTACCCGAGTTTATTGATTTTCGCACGTTTTGCTGAGTGGTCGGGTCAGTCTTTTGCTAACGATTGACCCCCAAAGCTCATAGGGCTATGATTTGAGATATGCACTTATCAGGCATGATGAGATGAATCCGAACGTGCCCGATTTCATGACCTAAGGTCACAAAGTCACCTATCCAGTTCAGGTTAAATACATCAGTGGAGGTGAAAATGGTAATGTCGGAAGACGTTTTGGACCCATAGTAGTGAGATAGGCGCTGATTTACACCTAAATAAATATTAAATGTATGCCTGTTACGTAGTCAATGAGAATAATTGGCAAAATCATTCACTTCATAGTTTTGGTACTCCCACCTTTGTGTTGCGGCTCGCGCGGTCAATCGCAGCTAGTCGACCGCGAAACTGATAACAGTCGGTCGAGATGTAAACAGCGACTGTTATGGGACAACGGTAGGGGGCATCATATCGGGAAGGGGTGAAATAGGAGATGAGGTATCGATGACAATGGCCGTTATCAGTAGGGCCGAAACAAGGACAGTACACATTACTGTCAGTCGCCTGAGTGAGGGAAGCGCGTGAACACTGCGCACTGAGACATTGTGCTAGCCGTGTCCGGTCGACTGAAAAATGGTGAACCAATACAATACAATACAAATACAATACAAAAACATTTTTATGGAAAAATGGTACACACACATACGCAGTATGTGTGGTACCTATCACCAGAATGCGAAGCTAATGGTCGAGTCATTAGGTGTTGCGGGGCTGACATATCACGATCTCATGGGCATGGCCGTCTGCGACACTACGAACGAAACATGCATGATGGGAAACTGCCTCAATTTCCCCGGGGAGCAGGGCGTCCTCTCCTTCATAGAATTAGTAGAGGACGAGTACGAGGACAACATGAACATGGAGGACACCATCACATACAAACAGTGGGCTAAAACTGATCGTTGTACATTGCTCGAACATATTGAGCCGCGTGACGCGTTTATGACCACCTTGTCTAAGACGATCCGCAATCTGACCCGACATCATAATGTGTCTAAGGAACAGGGGCGTGTTTTTCAGGAGTTGAAGGATTCAGTCGGTGTGGGTGAGGCAGTAGTTGTAGGCGATTTTGCCGAGAACTATACCTGCGTTGTACATGATGAGGTACAGAGTTATCATTGGGACGGTCCTCAAGTGACGGTTCATCCGTTTGTAGCTTATTGGAAAGAGGACAACTCCACAGTACATCAGAGTTTATGTTATATCCGATGCACTGAAGCACAATGCTGCTATTGCCCACGCGTTCTTACAACAGTTAGTTCTTATTTTGAAGTCACATGTCCCTGGCCTCAGAAAGATTCACTACGTTTCAGACGGATGCGCCGGCCAGGACAAGAACCGTTTCAATTTTGTGAACCTTTGCCGTCACCGTGAACATTTAGATGTTGACTGCGAGTGGCACTTTTTTCGGTACCTCCCATGGCAAGAGCGTATGCGATGGTGTCGGTGGTACAGTTAAAAGAGCGACGGCTATGGAGAGTTTGAGACGACCTAGCCAGGACCAGATTCTGAGTGCTGAAGATATGCAGGTCATTCACTTCCTATTCGTTTCCAAAGATTACGTTTAAAAGTGACTGAATCCCTTAAAGAGCGGTTCGCCAAGGCTCTCACCGTCAAGGGCACACAAAGGTTTCATAAGTTTACACCAGTTGACCGGTTTCACATTATTGCCTCTGAACTATCATCCAGTACTGCAGGAGTTCATGTTCGCGTTTGTAAGGATGAGTAGGTAAGCGTTGATATGTAGTTGATTTTAGGTGATCAAGTGTGAGCGAATGTAGGCATGCCAATACAAAAACGCGTGATGAGATTGTCATTGGCTTGTGGATACGGAATTTTGTTGTTGGAGGATTCGTTTATTCTTATGTCGATATTATTGTTATTATGCATATACATAGGTGCATATGGTGGTATGTTGCCGGTGTTTGTTTTTAACTTTGCATGTGAAATGAATAAATGTTGGCATATTAATGCTATCTCTAAAAACTATTCACGCTAACCTCTCAGCTCTCATGGCTGGCGAACATCAAGGTAAAGTTGAAGTTACTTTCCAACGTCTTCCGACATGACCATTTTTCACCTCCACTGACGTATTTAACCTGACCTGGATATGTGACCTGGTGACCTGAGGTCATGAAATTGGGCACGTTCGGGTTCGTCTCATCATGCTTGATAAGTGTATATCTTAAATTATAACCCTATGAGCTTTGGGGTCAATCGCTAGAAAAAGACTGACCCGACCACTCAGCAAAACGTGCGAAAATCAATAAACTCAGGTAGAATGAAGGCAAATTAATAATAGTTATCAGTAAATAAACATAATATTTCTTCTTTGTTTCGAAATACAATCGATGGCCCTTATAGTAAATGTGGTTACAAATGTGAATATCAAGTGGCTTGGGGGTCACTGGAGGTCACGTGACCTGATGTCAATTGACCAAATTGTTGAAATTTGTTTAAAATTGAAAACTGACCCCATAAATGAAAAGAAGAGGTGTTTGCGATTTTAAAGATATGCTATGTGTCCATGCTAGGCTTTAAAGTACCGGAGATAATCGCTCTCAAAGATTTACCTGCAATGCAACCTATGAAAATTTCCTGAGGCCATATCTCCGAGATCGCTGCCAGTACGAAGCTAAAACTTTCACAGATTGATTTAGCGCCCATGACTACCCTATACACCCACTTAGGTTGAAATCGCTCGCATGGCGGTGTCATTTCCCAAGAATTTTGGTCGCCTGGTAATGGACCTCCCCAGCTGCCAAATGATCAATTACATGCACCTTCCCAAAGTAAAAACTACAAGGTCATGATAGATCAGGCGTGAGCAAAGTCAGAGTAGCGTCATGTTTGCCGATTAGAGACAAAAACGTATTGATGTACACAATTTGGCAGAAACCGAACGAATTAATATATTTGGTGTCGGTAAACGGCAATCGAAAACCATGACAGTGCATCTATCCACTTGCTCACCACCAAGGTCATCCATATCACCTCGATCTTTCATGGCGCATAAACAAACAACGGCGTTTGCTCACGTGGCCAATACTCGAAATTACAGCTAAGCACTCCCACTTCACGTTTAGATAGTTGAAATAGGAGAAGCAATGACCGATAATTCAAGCTCTCATCTGGACTGCACTTGACTTTGACCTGCGACCTGGCGAGACAGACATGGTTGGTTATTTAGACTTATGGGCACATCAAGCCCACTTGCGCCCATATAATGCCCACTCGTCAACGTGCGACAGTCTTGACATCAGGTACCACCTTATGCAGCATGCTTAATCAGTGCGAAATGATTTCACGCCACGAAATAAACTTTTGAACATAATAAGTTGCCGAGAGTCACATATTCCAATACCTCACATCTTAAAGCTTTGACTTTGACCTGTGACTTTAATAAGGACCCAAAACATAATTTAAGTGCTCTGAGATCACAGTCCATGCGCTATCGATCCCCGTTTGAAGTTTTTTTTAAATCGGCCAAGCCGTTCTTGAGATAAGCAGGGGGAAATACTTCCCACTGCCCGGTCAATGGTGTGCGGCTGAGGAACCCGGTCAAAGCAGAGTTAACCGATAACCGCAATGGCAGAGATGCGCAAGCACAAGATTACCTACGAAATTGTACTGCAGCATTGCAAGATTGTACGTTTTTCTTTTAATTTAAAAGAAATAAATTTGGTCCGAATTCTTGCTGGGGTGGCTTTATGGACCAGTTCTATTGCTAAGCAGAGCTTGTTCCGTGGACCCTGGCCCCACCACCCAATCCATGTATTCCGGATGAACGGCAGAATTTTGACCGAGAGTTTAACGTGCCGTCAATGCACCGACACGGCCGCCCAGGTAGCTCGTCCCCGGCCTTATCGGGCCAGTTGTCAACTGACCCTCCCAGCCGGGGGCTAAATGCGAGCGCGTGAAGTGACTCGAACCTGTCTTGCCAGGACAGGGGAGACAAATGCAGGCCAGCGCTGTAACCAACTGAGCTACAGAGGCGGCTTCTACTGCGTATTGATGTCAAGCTCAGATTAGCCCCCGCCATCCCAGCGGAATGGACACTACCCCCACGCCGCTCCCAGAAGCGCTGTTGTCACCACCAGAATACGGTCAGCAGTCGAGCGTTCGGTGAACACCACCGTTTGGGATGACTGATGATCCATTGCAGCGAAATTTCTGCGAAAAAAATATGTTGTACCATGTCAGCCCACTGAAGATATCGTAAGGATATCGTAAGTTTCGCTAGTTTCTCTTCCTCGCCAATGCACCCAAACTAATTATTTGTTTGTGCATTTTAAATGTTTTCAAGCCATGTGTCACCAGTAATGCTCTTCTCAAAGTCAAATGAGGTCATTAGCGTTGATGGAACTCCGAAAACATTTCGACCCAACACGAAATACATGACACATGGCTATAATTTTATATTCAGCGACAATTTTTGCTCTTTCTGGCATCAAATTAGACATTTCCGAGCTTTCAATAGTCATCGTACACCAGTATAAGACGTCATTGGAGACGCTGGACGAGTGGCGGCGGCGGCGGGGGGGGGGGGGGGGGGAGCTATAGCTTCCGTGCCGCAGCCGGTGGATCAGGCCAGCTGCCGTTGTCGGCAGTGGCCGGTGACTGAGTGCGGCAGTCAGGTGGTGTGGGAGACTCGCCGCGCCATTCAGAATTACCCGACGTGGAATTGCAGTCACCAGACGCTAATGCAAGTACTCCAAGGAAAACAATATAATGCAATTTAATACAAACTTATAAAAAATGACATAAATGAAAACAATGATAAAAATTGATCAACGAGCTGCGAGCAAAATCCGATTGCAAGCTTTTCTTCCACGGATGTATTTTAGCTTCTGCTACGCAATACAGTACCACCGCAATCGTATTATCGAAAAGCGATTGATGAAGTGGACGTTGCTGCAATCCTGACGAAGGAGCAGCCTTGAGAAAACTGGAGTTGCATGGATTTTGTAGCGTACAAATATATACTAAGAATATACTAAATATAACCTTCCTGTTAAACGGCAATTCAACAACTACACCTGCCAACGCTAAATATTACGCGAATCATGTACCCTTATTGTTCGTAAAGATTCGGTGCAGTCAATATGTAACCTAACGTGTATTTTATTCCGTATGCTATGCTAAAGTTGCAAAATTGGACCCGAAAGTCAAATCCTAGCATTCAGCCCCAGGATGGACGCATAATCTTCAAAATAGTAGCGCCATTCGACACATCTACCATAGAGCATTCCGGTCAAGGCAGCGTCGCAGCATTCCCCGGCCTTCATCCCAATGGTAGTAATTACATTGTAGTTATGAGAGAAAACTGGAACTACATATCCGTGCTTGCCTCCATTGCCTTATTTTTAATTTGCAAACCAAACTGGATGCTACCTGCTTCTGAGTAAACATAAACATTAAATATAATGTGTAATGACATGACTTTATGCGAACAGCGTGTACGCTAAGCAGGGCTTGTTGCCTGGACCCTGCACCCACCATCAGATCGAAAAACTCCAGTTTAACGGCTCATTTTAGACCAAATCTTTATCGTGCCACCAATTCACCAGCATGGCCCAGACAACAGAGACCTTCCCAGTCCGGTTGCCAATCGAACTTCACGGGACGTAATGAGAGCCATGTGGAACATGAACCACATGTAAGATGGAAAAATACGAACATGGGTTCCGATGTAGAGAAAAAGAAACAAATTAATGTCTGCAAATCCTGAACCCGAAGCGAGCAATCGAACCCTGATTAGGACTCGGCGATACCGGGCGGCGGTCGGACATCAGACTCACCAAGTCTGTCTGCAGTTGTCCGGTGGTGGAAGATCACACCCACCAGGTCTGTCTGCAGTTGTCCGACGGTGGAAGATCGGTCACCAGGTCTGTCTGCAGTTGTCCGGCGGCGGAAGATCACACTGACCAAGTCTGTCTGCAGTTTTCCGGCGGTTGGAGATCACACCCACCAGGTCTGTCTGCAGTTGTCCGGCGGTTGCAGATCACACCCACCAGGTCTGTCTGCAATTGTCCGGCGGTTGGAGATCACACCCACCAGGTCTGTCTGCAGTTGTCGGGCGACTCGGTGAACCTCGGCCAGCTGGACGGTCAGACGTGACACGTCCTCCTGCTGGCTGTCAGCCTTCTGCGCCATCAGACGCCGGTCGGCCGCCTCCGCGTCCAGCTGCTGCTCCAGTAGCTGGCAGCGTTGCTCAGCGGCGGCCGCCCGCTCCTGAGCCTCCTGCCGGGTCAGGTCAGGTCAGGTCAGGCCATTGGGACCGCACCACAGGTCCGTCCAGTGCTAAACATGCCGGAGGACGATCGGAACACTACGGATGGATAGGAGCGGTCAAAATTGGACAAGGAGGAAAGGGTCTCATCTGGTCCCACTTACCGACGAAAGGACAGGCAAGGACCACAGCCGGTCGGTTACCGACCAGAGGAGATAAAAAATCACAGCCGGCCATAGTTACCGACCAAATAAGAGGCAAGGACCACAACCGGTCATGGCTACCGACCAGATGAGAGGCAAGGATTTCAGCCGGCCAGCTACAGACTAGGCATGCGTTCGAAGCCAGCCGGACGGCAACAAATCTACCAAAATATATTACCCATCCGAAAGATTCCATCCATTGTGCTGTTCGAGGCTATTCCGGCGACGATTAATCTACCGGACACCTCGCATATTCCATCCGGAACGCGCATGATAATCTTAGGGTACTTGGTCGGTGGTTACAATCATCAGCTCTAGATCACATCAGCCCATTGATCAGCTTCGTCGTTCTGCTCCTGTCTGCAGTCACTGGGCGAGACGCGACACCGTCAACCAGTATCGCAAACTCCAAAATTTAGATAGAAAATGACAAATCGCTAACATAGTTTGCTTAAATATTAGCGACGAGTAATGATCGGGTTACTGTGCACGTCAAGTGAGCCATATGGACTACGCTTCGACCAGTCGCTTCTCCGGTCATAAACCGGTGTTACGCCCTTACAAGGGGCAAATAACCATATGTTCCTTTACGACGCATTCAACTGCTAGATCATACAGCGTCGCCAACATCTCACGCCAATGAGTCGCGGGTGGACTCCGTAAACCCGCCGGTTGTGGGATTGGAACCCACGATCTTACTATCAGGAGTCCAAATCACGGCCAACTGAGCTACCTCGACCACAAAGGTATGGATTGGTCAGCATTTCTGCCGAGCCGTATGTTGGTCGCTTATTGGGGCTAAAGGGCGCCGGGTAGCGAGCTCACATGGCGCCCAGCCGAGCCTTATATGTCGCAGAGTTTTGGTGCTGAACCCAGGCCTTGGGTAGACCTCTTGTTGTTGTTGGTTATTGGTTTTACGACACGTCGACCGTTGAGTCATGTAGCGTCGCCAATCTCTCACGCCGATTGGTCGCAGGCGAAGAGTAGCGACAGGTGGGTAGACCTCAGTACCGCAGTTGGTAAGAAGTCAGGTTTCTGATCCGGAGATGAGGGTTCGAATCCCACCAGAACCATAAACTCGGACAGATACAGCTCAGCAGTGTAATGCTGACCATGCCCTTCTAAAGGCAAAGCATCTGACGACGACCGGAGAAGCGGTCGAAATGCTGTGTTTCATCTAACACAATTTACGAGGACAGTAGTCAGAGCATTGCTAACATCGCATGAACAATTCGAGGACAATCATCCATCCATCAGTCCCACCAACACAACTAATTTCCATTATCGCCTTACTCTGTTCACTTGCACAAATAGCAATTAAACTATAAGCAAAATGAGTCGAATCAATTACCGTATTGTGAAAGAGGGATTAATTGATGCAACAATATATATTTCTATATCTACAAAGTTCCAATTTTTGTTAGTTTTTTTTTTGGTAGTGGCGAGAGGATTTTCACTCATACAATATCTTTCTATAATTATTTTTTCCTCAACACCCTGGCTAAAAATGGATTTTGGACTACCTGTGGACAACTAGCTCGCCTGCCTCACCGTCCTGCTCTGACCCACATTGAGTCAGTCTTCTTCACCGTCCTGCTCTGACCCACTCTGAGCTCACCTTCCTCACCGTCCTGCTCTGACCAGCCTTAAGCTCGCCTGTCTCATCGTTTTGCTGACTCACCGTTTGCTCGTCTGTCTCGCCGTCGTCGTCCTCGTCTTCGTCCCCGCTTTCGCCCGTACGGCGACGCTTGTGGGAGTATTTGACCTTCAGGCCCTTGGCGACCTCATTCATCTGCATTTCAGCGCATGACTCCATGTACCGTTCGGCTTCCTGCATACGACCCCTGTACAGAAAGGAACCTCAAAAATCACAATTTTAAGACGCATGATCATAATGGATTATTGTTGCAACATGGTTTGCTGGCCCGACTATTGTAGTTTTGTGGACAAAAACTAAATGTAACGAAAACAAAAATATGCAAATTTGGAGACATCCATCACATCATGATTGATCAAATGCTTCAGCTAGAATGCATTTTGAAGGATAGCATTGTCTTAGCTGGCTAAGTTGGTAGTAGGGAGTACTTTCAACCTACCATGGGAATACAATTACGACTCCATGCCCCCAAAAAATATTCGCATATTACTGAACACACCAGTGGTGCGAACTACGAAACTAACACCAAGGGTACACCATGCCATTCTAACTTGACGCATATTACTGAACACACCAGCAGTACAAACTATGAAATTAACATCAAGGGTAGCCCGTGCCATGCTAACTTGACGCATATTACTGAATACACCAGTGGTACGAACTACGAAACTAACACCAAAGATAGCCCGTGCCATGCTAACTTCAAAAATTACAACAGTACAATCATTTTGCTTCTATCTCCCTCTCGTTCCGCTTCATAGTACATAGTAGCGCAAGCCGTTAATGGGTCTGGCACGCCGACTTCTGGCCGCCCAACAGAGCCATCAGGTCGCAGGTCACCAGTCCCACTCACTGCCAGTCCTTCTCGATCTGGACCATGTGTTGGGCGAACTCATCGCACAATTCGCGACGCACTGTGGTCTCGAGCGTGGCGTTCTCGCGGCGTGCCTCCACCAGCTCAGAACGCAGCTTCTCCACCAAGTCGAGCAGGTTCTGCCGAACACTACACCATCACCACGCTGCTACTGCTGGTGGCAGTGGCAGGGACAGTGGTAGAGATAGTGGTGATGGTGGAAACGGTGGTGGTGGATATGCTGAACACGTGCAGACACTATGGTGTCATGTGATGGCGATCAATATGATGCACATGGCGGGCATTGGTTATGGTCGCGGTAGAAGCTGGAAACACATGACGACGGTGGCTTAGATAACGTCGGCTTGAATGTGACCGACCTGCATAACTATACATCGCATTGGCACTCCTACACCTTCCTCCTCTCCTCCCCCTCAAAGGAAGCCAGACAGGACGGCCAACGTCGAGACGTTGAAGCGACTAGATCAAGAGTGGAGTCGCGTAAACTTTGCGTCGCCCCACGGACATGCCGACAAGATTGAAAAACAAGATACCAACACATTAGTCGCTTTCCCGTCCCTAAAATCGCCTCTCTGGTCCGAAGCCTTACAACCGACCATCTACACCGAGATCGGTTCCGGAATGGCACACCACCGACCATCTACACCGAGATCGGTTCCGGTATGGCACATCACCGACCATCTACACCGAGATCGGTTCCGGTATGGCACACCACCGACCATCTACACCGAGATCGGTTCCGGTATGGCCCACCACCGACCATCTACACCGATATCGGTTCCGGTATGGTACACCACCGACCATCTACACCGAGATCGGTTCCGGTATGGCACACCACCGACCATCTACACCGAGATCGGTTCCGGTATGGCACACCACCGAGCATAACACGGCTAGATGAGATCAGTGCAGGTCAATTGTAAGATGGGGGTCTTAGCCAGACGCCACGGAAACCGGCGCCGTGGAGCACAATACCGGTGACAGCCCACATCACGCCACGCACGTGGCTGGGCCACCTACCAGACTCGCCCTCCACGTCACCTTGATCCAATGTTAACCCAGCTTCTCATTGGACCTTTCGTCTGCAGGAGAGCAAGGCAATGCATAGATATATACAATTCGCAGCATTGCTCTGCGACGAAGCAAATTGCAGCGTTGTAGACACCCACATCTGAACTAGCCCCAGCTGTACGATCTCGCCGGCAGAGTACAAAATCGCAGTCTTCCCTGATTTGTCACACGCCAGTTCATAGCTGGTGGCACCGGCCGACGCCGACGCTGCCGCTGCCTCCGCCGTCGGGTCTCACCTGGTACTGGTCGTCAGCCCCACCCCGGGTGTCGGTGACATCGAGGAGCGGTCGCGGTCGGCCGATGGCCGCCCCGACGGCCGCGGCCGCCGTCTGCACGGAGCGACGCACCATAATCGAGAAGCGGGTAGGCGCGCGCCGCTTATCCGCCTGCTGAATCGACACCTGGCGCAGAGACACGGGATCGGTCGTGTTGCAGCGACACAGCAAGTGTCAAGAACACAGCGTCGTATACGCCACAGCCAGTGTCACAGACACAGTCAGTGTCACGGACACAGTCAGTGTCACGGACACAGTCAGTGTCACGGACACAGCCAGTGTCACGGACACAGTCAGTGTCACGGACACAGTCAGTGTCACGGACACAGTCAGTGTCACGGACACAGTCAGTGTCACGGACACAGTCAGTGTCACGGACACAGTCAGTGTCACGGACACAGTCAGTGTCACGGACACAGTCAGTGTCACGGACACAGTCAGTGTCACGGACACAGCCAATGTCACGGACACAGCCAGTGTCACGGACACAGCCAGTGTCACGGACACAGCGTCTTATACGCCACAGCCAGTGTCACAGACACAGCGTCTTATACGCCACAGCCAATGTTACGGACACAGCATCTTATACGCCACAGCCAGTGTCATGGACACAGACACAGCGTCTTATACGCCACAGCCAGTGTCACAGACACAGTGTCTTATACGCCACAGCCAGTGTCACAAACACAGCCAGTGTCACGGACACGGCCAGTGTCACGGACACGGCCAGTGTCACGGACACGGCCAGTGTCACGGACACGGCCAGTGTCACGGACACGGCCAGTGTCACGGACACAGCCTGTGCAACATACTCAACACTACACTTTAGCCAATGTGCTTGACAAGCAAACACATCGGACTTTACACATCTTCACACCGTGATCGCCAAGGACTAATACTATTATAAATACCAGCTTTAAACCCTACCTGCTTAACTCGTCGATCCGGTTCAACTGGTGCCGACACTGGCCTTTCTCACGTGCTGGGGACAACTGGTGCCGACACTGGCCTGCCTCACGTGCTGGGGACAACTGGTGTCGACACTGGCCTGCCTCACGTGCTGGGGACAACCGGTGCCGATACTGGCCTGCCTCACGTGCTGGGGACAACTGGTGCCGACACTGGCCTGCCTCACGTGCTGGGGACAACTGGTACCGACACTGGCCTGCCTCACGTGCTGGGGACAACCGGTGCCGACACTGGCCTGCCTCACGTGCTGGGGTCAACTGGTGCCGACACTGGCTTACCTCACGTGCTGGGGTCAACTGGTGCCGACACTGGCCTGCCTCACGTGCTGGGAACAACCGATGCCGACACTGGCCTTCCGCACGTGCTGGGGACAACCGGTGCCGACACTGGCCTTCCTCACGTGCTGGGGACAACCGGTGTCGACACTGGCCTGCCTCACGTGCTGGGGGTCAACCGGTCACCTCACCTGCTTCGCAAGCGCCGAGAACCTGAGCACCTGGATGCTCTCGTCGAACACCAACGGACTGGGGCTGAGATTAACGATCATAGTGACGTGCGAGGCGCCCGCCCCGCTCAAGTAGGTCTGCAGGATGCGCGTCAGCTTGCTGTCGCGGTAGGGCACCATGACAACGTTGCCGGTCGTGTTGCCCTTCTGGTTCTGTCTGTAACGACCACAGAGGGATCGTGATACATGAACCAACAGAACAGGGCAGAAAACACAGACCCGACCGTTCTGCCGCTCTGATTATGTATGTAACATCGACAGTACGACTATGATACAGACGCTAGCGGAGCGTAACAGGACACTGAGACTCGGCAACGATGCACCGGACGGTGGAAATGTACAAAATAAGACAGCAGAAAGGATGCCTCGACAGGTACCGTGAATAAATAGCGAAGGCAGAACACAACGCTGCAAAAAAAAATGAAGGATATCGAACAAGGATGGTGCAAACCTGAAATTCGGAGTCAACAGAATGTGAATAAACAATACAGAGAACACGCAAAACGGCATAGTCAGTTCGATATTTGGATCTACGGGCACTTCGACCAATGAAGTGATCATGTAATGCCCACGTGAAACGGCAGAAAGAAGAGTTGATGATCACACTGCACAACTTCGTGCAGGATTGGAAAACAGTGTCTTCCTGAATGTGTTATCCAGAATATCACACTCCTCAGAAAATCGTCCCAATTTAATCATTCGAAGAATATGCGGTCGTATCCCACAACAGACTAAGTCCAAATCCCGGTTAATTTATTTTTAAAACATCTTCATAGCATGTGGTTTGTGCCTGGTTGATCTATAAGTAACTTCGCATTACATCACTGAAGCAGAAAAGTATTGTTATATCCAGATTTATTCAGGTTTAATGTCATGTGCATTACTATTAAATTACACGCAGCAATTCCTTATGCATTGCTTTGGAGAAATAAGAAAGACTTCCGATCAATAAAAACAGTAAAAACTACGTTCTTCAAATTGCAATGCTTGAAAATGTGTAGAAAATGTACCCTCAGCTTCAGGAAATCAAAGTAATCAATGCAAATACGACACAGTGTACCCCAAAGTAAGAAGACACCCAGCGCACTCCGTGACGCTCTCTGGCACCACCATCTGGACAGCGACTGAAGCCACTTTTACTCAATACAAGGCCAGCCTGCTAGTCGAATGGTCACGTACGCAGCCAGTCATTCCACTCCAGTCCCCCTGTCTCCAGTCGGTTGGTTATTTGAGTTTTAGGGCGCATCGACCAGGTTTGGTCATTTAGCGCCCGTCCTGTCTCCAGTCATTCTGAACTGAAAGCTCTAGCCGGTGGGCTTCATGCCAAGAGTAGTTCATTTGCAAAGTAACCGGTCGTCGTCAATGCCCCTCAGCCGTTCCCCATTGAAACCGGCAGATACACCTGCCGTATCTCCACCCATTCAGACCATTCTGACGGCAGGTGAGCCGACTATTTGACCGGCGGCTCGTCACACCAAACCCTTCCACCAAAGTGGCGGCCAGGCCTGGACACAGGGCACGTCGGTACCGTGGCGTCTGTGCCGACGGCGGCAACCAACACTGACACGTGGTCGAGTGTGACAGAGCTGTCCACGCTACCGTCGTCGACAGCAAAGTCCATGTCACAGGCATGATTTCGGGCATCATCGACAGCTTTCAAGGACAAACGCCACCTTGACATGCATTGTCGTGGTGATAACGTGTACAATGGACAGCTCTGAAACTTATGGTTAGATACATCTGTCGAAGCATATTCACGAACATTCGTCAAATAGCAAGAACAAGAGGCTTCAATGCACAATAGTAACTGATGGAGCACACAACAAAGTATGTATGAACTGCCATGTAAAGTACACAGCAGCAGAAACTGTCAGTAGGAGACATGGCACGTACTTCATGGCCTTCATGCACCGGCCGAGCACCATGAGCGAGGTGTTGATGTTGCCGGCCTCCTTCATTCGCATGCCTTGTGCTAGCGTCTTCTCCACGCGTTCTGAGCCGGCTAGGTCACACACAGACAGCCTGCCGGGATGAGAGCAAGTCACACCGACAGCCGCCGAACGTGGCCCCAGGTTACACATCGACGGCCTACAGGGTAGGGTCAGGGGTCATGCACTGACAGCCTGCTGGCATGAAGTCGGGTTGTATGTTGAGGGCCTGCATGAGGGTTAGGCCAGATATCGACGTCCTGCAGACATGTCTTCAAGTTACACATCGACAGTCTACAGGAGTGTCTGTTGGGAGTAACTGTTTTGCTTATTTCTGAAATTTCCGCTCTTCCACGCAAATCAGACGCACTCAGGTGCATGTCTTCACGGGCTGCCAAGAGAGAGCAGTTGCGGTTGGTGCACAAGTTTCCTGTCACGGTATGGTGTCAGATCCTGTACCGGCAGTAAAGAGCCCAATAGCGCGCCTCGCGCCCTCGGTTGGTGCACAAGTTTCCTGTCACGGTATGGTGTCAGATCCTGTACCGGCAGTAAAGAGCCCAATAGCGCGCCTCGTGCCCTCGGTTGGTGCACAAGTTTCCTGTCACGGTATGGTGTCAGATCCTGTACCGGCAGTAGAGCCCAATAGCGCGGCTCGTGCCCTCGGTTGGTGCAAAAGTTTCCTGTCACGGTATGATGCCTGAATCTGTACCTGCAGCAGGGAGCCCCAAAGCCCACATCTTACCCTCACTCGTCCAGCGCCTATATACTGGTACTGGTAAGTAAAGTAATACAAAAGGAATCTGTTCCTGTACACCATAGATAAGCGTTGTAATTATAAACATACTACCGGTCTGAAACACGTTGGAATTTATGTTCCAGAAATTCGTGGGACTCCCGAGCTTTCCACTAGAAGGACGAAATGTAACCTCAACGATTTAATCTTACTTTTAGATCCTCCCCAAGGGTAGGGGATGAAAGTCATTTTGAAGTTGATTCCATCCATTGGCTGGTGGTGGTTGTGACTTTACGACGCACTCAGGTTGGTTCTTGGAGTTTAGGGGCGCATCGACTGCGTCGATAATGCAGCGCCCAACGACGCACTCAGAAGCTGATACCATATAGCGTCGCCTACCTCACACCCTGGCGGGAAGGGCGGGCACCGCGGGAAATCCAACCCCGTACCTCTGGCTTGCCAGACGATCAGCTGAATCACTGAGCTACTGACGCTATCCCTCCACCGGCTAACGGTGTTAATATTAGAACACACAACAGTTGGAGAGGAGTAGCTTTCTTCTGTCTTGGTTCCAATGTCCCTGTCCGAAAGGTCTTGCCGTGGCGGAGCCTCTGATTGGGGAACATAGGACATCACTGGCGGACACGAAGATCCTGAAGTTGTCGGGGAGGGGGCAAATACAAACATGTATCAACATTCCTCGAACTTGGATTGATTGATTGATTATTTGGGTTTAAGGGCGCGCCGACTGCAGGGTCATTTGGCGCACATCCTCGAACTTGGACAGCGAGGAATGAATGGGTTACTTGGAACCATCTAATACCATCCATCAAAACCAGAAATACAACGTGACAAGAGATCTGTAAACCTGGTTGGTTATTAGGGTTTTAGGGCGCATCAACTGCATTGGTTATACAGCGCCCATGATCGAGAAACCTGTATATTTGAATACAATTTCGTTAACAGGGGGACCCATTGTGGATAGGACCGCAGTGCATACCTCTGTTTCTAAATACCTGGCCCATTGGGGACGGGACCGCAATTCATACTTATGTTCCTTAATATTTGACCCAATGGGGACAGGACCGCAATTCAAACCTCCGTTCCTTGATACCGGATCCATTGGGGACGGGACTACAATTCATACCTCTTCCTAAACACGCGCACTGGAGAGGGGGGGGGGGGCGAAATCCGCCCACCCCTCCGGTTTTTCGTACATAACTGCAGATTTTACCAGTCGATATACATGATTTTCTGCGTACCTGCTTAGAAATGACCGGCGCGTCGTTTAAAGCAAGAAAAATGGAAATCGGCCGAAACATTTTTCAAGTTAGGGGCCGTTAAAGTAAAAAAAAAAATCCTAGCGCCAGACCACAAAAATCGGCGCTGATGCGCTTCCCGTATATTCACAAAAGGGTTCTTGGCAACACTAGCGACTTGTTTGATGTATATTGATATGCTATATAGTTTCAAGGTCATGTTAGGTCACCGAGGTCAAGTCAGGTCAAGTTCATGACAGGTTAATGGAACCAAACTTGATCAACTGGAATGTTGTCATAAATGCACTACTGTTTGTCATTTGTACTGTTCGTCATTGTGTTTCCATACTTTATTCATGTACTTCACTCCTTTCTTCGCGAAGCCGATTGCGCCTAGCTGCCCGACGGAGCAGTCGGGCGGGCGGCCCGGTTCCGGTAACTGGAACAGGTAACTAACCTGATAAAGTGCTGCTATATAGGTGACCTGAAGTCAAATGTCGGATCTAACACCTGTATTGCATCATTAGTAATTTCCAAAACACCATTGATGCCCATTTTTGAGCATTTAAACACAATCACAGCGATCCATAACAATGACAGGCCAAGCCACGCAAAACAAGAAAATTTTGACAAATGTGACCTCATTTGACCCTGAAGATATTGACCTAAGGTCATGAAATTTGCACACAATAGAGTTCACTACCGTACCCATCCACCCTGCGAATTTCGTTCCTCTAGCTTTAATAGGAGCGGAGATCTTAGCGGGGGGGGGGGGGCGGAATCCGCCCCCCTCCAGTGCGCGTAATTTTCAGAGGCCCTCCAGGGCGCGTGTTAATACCGGATCTGTTGGGGACGGGACCGCAATTCATACCGCTGTTTCTTAATACCGGGCCCATTAGGGACGGGATCGCAATTCATACTTTTGTTCTTTAATACCGGACCCATCGGGGACAGGACCGCAATGCATACGTCTGGACTCACAAGTGGTATCCACAACCGCGGTTCGAGCTTAGCACAAACAAAAACAACTTTCATGACCTAGGAATGTCGGTTCTCTAAAAAGCATTCGACGGATTGGCCCGAAATGCCTATCCTGCGATGTTAAATCCCCCGAATGTGAAGATTCTGAAATAGTTGAGAAACCGCAGCAGACATGGGAAGGGAGACCAAGCCCATCACAGAATATAAGAAGCTCCAAATATTCAACATCCCGGAATGGAGGTTGGCGGGAACTGCGAGTGGAAAACCAATACTTTTGAGGCATTCGGGGCCCTAGCGACATATCTGCCACAAAACGCACTCGTACTCCCTCCATCTTCACCTCTGACTTATCAATTTTATAAGACTTGATTCCCATTCACCCCCTCACCCAAGTAGTGTAGCTAAGCGAAGAGCAAATGGCAAATTCATGCTTAAGTCATCCTTTATTGGCCTCCCCACATCCTTCCCACAAATGTAATGTACAGACAGCTGCCCTTCCTCCGGTAGCGCAGCCAGGAGTGCCGGAGCCGCCATCATGCTGTCGGGTTTCAGTAGGAAGTTCGGGTAGAACTCGGAATGATCAAGTAGCGAAAACTTTCAAGACATACCTACATCTTCATCTGCACATCTACTCCAGTCCACTGCCACCTCTTGGCCATGGCACACTTCTTAAGTTTGGGTAATGTCTACGACTGTCATCTTCACATCTACTCCAGTCCACTGCCACCTCTTGGCCATGTCACCCTTCTTGAGTTTGGGTAATGTCTACGACTGTCATCTTCACATCTTCTCCAGTTCACTATCACCTCTTGGCCATGGCACCCTTCTTGAGTTTGGGTAATGTTTGCGACTGTTTCACCTTCACACCTAAGCCACTGCCACCTCTTGACCATGACACCCTCTTTGAGTTTGAGTTTCGATATATCAATACGCACGACGAGATTCCCCATTTTACGTCGTGATGAATACAAGTGGATATATGGCATACTTACTGGTACTGGTACTGGTAGAACATGGTATATATCCAATAAATGCTCATAACCTATGACAGAAAAAAGAAACAACAAATGTCATGAGATCACTGGTAGAACATGGTATATACCCAATAAATGTTTATAACCTATGACAGAAAAAAGGAACAAAAAATGTAATGAGATCACTGAACTGAATATGCACAGGCCGAGTGGAAATCCTCCAGCAAAAGCAAATAAGATTTTGTACATATGGGTATTTGTACTGTGTTCTCCACTCATGATATATGCAACACTGTGTACATCTTATTAATATGGTTCAGGAAGTGTGCTTCGGAAAGCAGGCAAAATACAAGTATACCTTTCATCTTTACAAATATCACAGCTAAATGTAGAAATATTGTATTCGTTTGTCTGGTCATAAGCGATATACGCATCCACCAATCTTCCACAACAACCTAATTGAACTGGGTGCCACTGTACTCTATCAACGATCAAAGAGCCGAAATTGCTTCCTGCGAAATTAGAGGTCAACCAAGAATTAACACTGTATTAAAATACAAAATATCCTGTTATTAGTGCAGTTTTTCTTTTCCATACATACCTGCCTCTCGCTCACTTGAAATAAAATATGTGGAATGTTATTAATACAAATCACGACTTTTCACCTACTTTCGGTGGTAATCATCATGGGATACACAATTTTCAACAAGTTGTTACCATGACTGTTCCGCTGGGCAACTAATGTACGGGATGTATGAGAAACTCCTTCCACTAGTATCAAATATCTGTCCAGGAGCACCACCGGCTTCTCTCGTTCACAAGGAAGCTTCAAATTTGTGGTTAAAAGTACACCGCACAGCTCTGTCTACACCGCGATTTACACACCTTTTATCTATTACCGCTATTGATTTCAATATTTATTGAATCATTCATTTCTTTAATCATTTAAATATAATAATCAGGAAAAACAAACATCGCGATTACACCCCGTGATTAAAGAACATACTATCTTGGCGATGGAACAAATAAATTCGTATGTAAGTAACATAAAGTAACTAATTTCACTATTGTTAATAATTAAGAAATAACATCAAAACCTGCATGGTTTCATCAGAATTGATGTCCTTTGTTGAAGTCGCATTTCACGGTGATTGTGATTTGTTAACAAAATTACAAGCACAAATCACTAAGAAAATAAGCACAACATATGTTAACAACGATGTTATTGTACCGTTTTTGTTTCACAAAGACTTGTTCTTTGCGAAAAAAAATGATGTTCTTCAATTTTGCTGCTACACACCCATCCGCTTTTCACGGACGACATAGCCATTTGGACTAGTGCTAGCAAAATGCTACCTAGAAGTTGAGAAAACCATCCAAACAGCTGTAGATCACATTGCAAAGTGGTGCAAAAATTGGGGCCTTACCCTATCCGCGGAACAAAAATCCGCCTGTCACATATAGTCATCTCCGCTCCACGCCCACAACACTACTTAAATCGATGGCAAAACCATAGAACAAGTGAAAAATTTCAAGATCTTAGGAGTACATTTCGACGAAAAACTTAGTTTCAACATGCACACATGCACACACACACACACACTTACTCCATTTTCGAAGAGATGCGCTAAGCGTGTCAACGTGCTCCGTGCACTTGCAGGCACAGACTGGGGCGGAGAGAGGAAAACACGACTACGACTATACAAATCAATCATATGACCCTTCCCAGAATACAACAGCATCATCTTTACCACCATTTCAGAAAACCAGAGCAAAGAGTTACAAACAGTTCAAAACAACTGCATCATAGCAACCACAGGAGCCCTCAGCGCCACACCGATAGCCAGTCTTCTCGTAGACTCGAGCACGCCACCACTGCACCTCAGGACACATCTGTGCCACTACCACATTAAAATCAAATTCATTAAAAATCACCCGGCACAGCGATGCTTTATGCCTGACGGATACAAGAGCCGATTTGAGCGCAAACTTCCAACAGATAGTGTTCAAATTGCCACGGCTGTCTTAAATCGTAACCTAACAATGCCAACCACTGCAGCTCACCGCCCACTAGACCATTCTGGACCCACAGCCAAATAAGGTCGAGTATTTGCTCTAGAAAAAAATAGATTATTACATCGGTGGAAATTCTTGGCATATTCCACAAGTTCGCCGACGAAAACAATAACAAAACGCTCGTGTCCACGGGTGGGTAGAAACACAAGGTAAGGGTAGGCATCGGCATCACTGGACCAGGCCTTAGGCTTTCCAAGCGTCTACCGGATAACTTATGCATCTACTCTGCTGAAGCACTGGCCATTATGGCCTCTATCTCCATTCTCATGAGGCGCAAAGCTAGAAACACAGTAATTTGCTCAGATTCCAAATCCGTTCTCCAGTTAATTAGCAACACCCACGGCTGTCCACATCACGTCATTGATAGAATCCAACAAATCGTAGCCCATAACGTAAACATCAACTTTTCCTTCCTCTGGATACCGGGCCAAAATCTAACAAATCATGGCCCACAACGCAACCAACAAATTTGAATTCATCTGGATACCGGGCCATGCCAACATCCCAGGTAACGAAGAGGCCGATTGGCTCGCAATACAAGCTTAGCATTGAACACTTACCCCGGTATGGAATATTCGGTAGACAATTGCAAAGCATTCCCACAACGCAACATGCGTCAGCATCACAAGAATACATGGACACAACACAACTCTACACAATACAAATCCAAACACCACCCACATCAAACCATAGGTAGGCACATGGAACACATCAAATCAATATCACAGACAAAAGGAGGTCGTCTTCACAAGACTTAGAATTGGTTTCACTGAACTAACACAGCCTCAACTAGAGGATGGTCAATATACAGCACCTCACTGTGACATCTGCAACACCACATTAACACGCGCACTGGAGTTGGGGGGGGGGGGGCGAAATCCGCCCACCCCTTCGGTTTTTCGTACACAACTGCAGATTTTAGCGGTCGATTTACGGGATTTTCTACGTACCTGCTTAAAAATGACCGGTGCGTCGTTTAAAGCAAGAAAAATGGAAATCGGCCGATTTTTTTCTTCTTCAAGTTAGGGGCCGTTAAAGTAAAAAAATAATTCCTAGCGCCAGACCACAAAAATCGGCGGTGATGCGCTTCCCGTATATTCGCAAAAGGGAAGTGTTCTTGGCAACACTAGCGACTTGTTTGATGTATATTGATATGCTATATAGTTTCAAGGTCATGTTAGGTCACCGAGGTCAAGTCAGGTCAAGTTCATGACGGGTTAATGGAACCAAACTTGATCAACTGGAATGTTGTCATAAATGCACTACTGTTTGTCATTTGTACTGTTTGTCATTGCGTTTCCATACTTTACTCATGTACTTCAGTCCTTTCTCTGCGAAGCCGATTGCGCCGAGCTGCCCGACGGAGCAGTCGGGCGGGCGGTACGGTTCCGGTAACTGGAACAGGTAACTGACCTGATAAAGTGCTGCTATATAGGTGACCTGAGGTCAAATGTCGGGTCTAGCATCTGTATTGCATCATTAATAATGTCCAAAACATCATTGATGCCCATTTTGGAGCATTTAAACACAATCACAGCGATGCATAACAGTGACAAGCCAAGCCACGCAAAACAAGAAAATTTTGACAAATGTGACCTCACTTGACCTTGAAGATATTGACCCAAGGTTATGAAATTTGCACACAATAGAGTTCACTACCGTACCCATCCACCCCGCGAATTTCGTTCCTCCAGCTTTAATAGGAGCCGAGATCTTAGGGGGGGGCGGATTTCCCCCCCCTCCAGGGCGCGTGTTAAGCATATGTCACATCATACTAGACTAGTAGCTTTAATGCTCAAAGACAACCACTTAAGGTCTTCTGACAAAAAAGGGCATCACCCTGACACTTCCATCGCTTCTGGGTGGCCAGCACACAGGACCCCTTCAATTGCTGCTTGAATATCTGTACGCCACAAAACTAATGGGAGCACTGTAGACACCACACCACGAACACTCACTTCAACACGCAATGCATGGTCCCGATACACTAGTAGGAAACACACAAATGGCCATCCCGGAGTGGCATCGGGCGTACATGAGCCGATTTGCTTTCCCATTAGAAATAAATGGTTACCTAGCGGTGCCGTCGGACGTGGATGAGCCGCCGTGCTTGATAAACACAAATAACATAACGTAAAACGACAACCCAGAGGACCCATCGGACGTAGGTGAGCCGAATTACCTTGCAACTCATAAGGTAAAACGACTACCCAGAGGTACACCGAACGTAGATGAGTCGAATTGCCAAACACCGTGCTAACCACACTGACAACCCTGCATGACATGCTTAGACTAACAGACTACTAACAACTAACACGCGGCGGCCGGCGTGATAGGTGTGGACAATTACCTCCTTGTCCGCACGGCGAAGACCCGTCGGTGCTTTTCAACAACAGTAGGCTAAAACCAGCATTTTGGCAAAATCAGCTTTTTCG
>JAOTOM010001423.1:0-5000 GCA_034440615.1 Ashinkailepas kermadecensis | reverse complement strand
AGTCGGCACCATAAGGTCCAGCACCTCCTTCCCTTGGGACTTGAGGCAGTCCAGCTGAAACAGGTCTAGTGTCTAGGCCCTTCGATCCAGGAGTGCTTGACCTTCATAGTGAACCAACGTGGATAGTGTAGTCCAATGATGAATTGCACAATTAATTGCAGATTCTTCAAGTTCCTTGCTTTAAGTCCGTCTTTGACACCCAGAGCCTGAGAAGCCTGCTCGTTGTAATGAACCAACGGCTGTGGTTCACTGGTCCAATCCCCAACAGGGCCAACCGTGCAGGAAGCACTCTATCCCTGACTGCACAGACAATTTTAGAGCCATAGTATTGATCAGTTGAGAGATCTCGAACCCTGTTAGGCAGCTTGATCAGTGAAGGACCAGCAGAGATCCGGGGAAGTTTGGATTGATATCCAAGTATGTAGCAGAATCAAGGAGCTTTCCTATGGCTCGGAAAATGTGTTGCTTGACAAGAGCATGGGCATCAAGGCCAACAACGAGACGTTAGTTAGTTAGTTATTTGGGCTTTAGGGCGAGACGACGCAAGGGAAGTTCAACAGTGTGCAGGCTGCACACCAACCAGATCAGCTTTCTCCCCAGGTGCAGCTCCACCTTCCACATTACCTCGGCATTCACACCAATGTTCACATTTGTTGAGTCTCCTCCAATGGCCCACAAGATCTTGTCAAAACCCCTGTCTTTCATGCGGGAAAACATGACCTTGACAATCTACTCAGCATGTGACTCCTCTTTAGTTCCTTTCTCTGAGGTAAAGTGGAGCAGATAATAGCCTAGTTCACTAGCAACATCATAGTGTTCTCCTCTGATCTGTGCAAAAGATTGGTCACTGCCCTCAGCTTCCATCAAAACCATCACCATACTGATCAGATCAATCCACCATTAATGAGGATGCATGATTGGAATCTCATCACAGTTGTTCTGCACCTTCGCTGCAGGCTTACGGGCAATTTCAGGGAAGAACACAACTTCCGAGACAAAGTATCCTCAGCACCACTTCTCTCCAATACCAGATCCCATCCCTGACAGATCAGGGCTTCCCATTTGTTGGGATCCTTTACGTCCAGCCTTCTCTTTTTGCTTCCCTTGGTGAAGGCAAGATCTCTCAGAGGAAACTTTTCTCTCTGCTACAGGAGCAGTTAATGTGGGCTTGGATGACACAACTGGTAATTTGACACTTGCAAGTCAAAATATCAAATACCATGTCTAACTTGACTACGGGCCTCTCTTTGGCATCAAGTTTGCCCTTCCCAAGATAACACCGCACTACCGAATCCCAGACCTCAATGAGCTTGGACATGATGATCACATTTTCATTGATAACAGGTGGCCTGAAAAGAGCATTAGCTTTGCCAAACTGACAAATCACACCAGGCAGATGCCACTCACAACCTGGTCCACTGGGTAGTTCTTCTGTCATCATCACCCTCAAGTGTCTCCCTCAAGTAGATGCCATACCCCAGGATGTCCCTCCCAGTTGGCGGTTCAGACACAAACAGCTTCGACCCATTGCCAACAAGATTAGTCAGATGAGAACTTGATGTCTTCCTTGTTCTGACTTGAAACATTTATTTAACTAGTTGATAACTCAACACAATATA
Organism: Ashinkailepas kermadecensis; assembly: GCA_034440615.1. Classification (NCBI taxonomy): domain Eukaryota; kingdom Metazoa; phylum Arthropoda; class Thecostraca; family Neolepadidae; genus Ashinkailepas; species Ashinkailepas kermadecensis. The sequence goes on along the minus strand of JAOTOM010001423.1, from coordinate 3,381 downwards.
TCATGAAATGTTAATGCAATTCGCACGTATTCCATACCTTTCGTCCTGGAACAAAATGTCGGACTGGACTCCCCTCCCCAAACCCCAGACCACACAGAGCGACACGTAGCGACTTCACTTGTATATTGCGCCACAAATATCCCCGCACCACTTATAATTTGTTCGCCAAGAATTTATGCATCCTAGAGCGTCGCCAGCGTTAATTTTAAAAATCGAATAGGCTAAGTCATTTAAATTTCGATTTTAACTCGATAAACCTCCTCAAAAGACCCATATTATGATTATTGCTTAGCTAGATGGGACAAGAAATCAACTTCAATTCATCCTGGAAAAAACAAGATAATCCAAAATTTTATAATAGTAAACTGCAAATTCATGTATGTTAGGGTTATCAGAATTAAAAATCAGTCAGATTTGTGTTCCACACACCAAACTATATTATTTGAACACCCTTCGCAATTAATTAAAAAATAAATAAATAAAAAGTGTGACCCACCCTAATACTATACCATCATATGTAATGAGAAAAACTATACGATTTCATTACCTGAATAATAAAATATCACGAACCAGCACATATATATGGAGAGGCAGACCAACAGAGCCACATATATATATATATATATATATATATATATATATATATATATATATATATATATATATACATACATAGACAAACAAAGCAGATAGACAGACAGACATACTGACTAGCACACAAACAGAGGGATGACGGCCGTCGTACCTTGTATGCGGCTGGTTCTTCATATTCACCGAAGCAGTCTCCCTGTGGCGCGTCTCGATCTCAGGACACTTGAGTTCCGACAGCGACTCTGCCAGCGACCACATGTCACACTGGGTGACGTCACGGTGAAGGTGTGACACGCCTGGCCGACTGACGCGCGAGCCCAATGAACAGACGTGGCAGCAATGAACTTTCGGTGTAACACCTACCTCACCTGGTGTCGGAACCAACGAGGCCCGCTCACAGCTAACGGCAATTTACATCTGGTGTGAGCCAAGCCTGAACCAAATCTGTTCACTTATCACGTTAGCTTTCATGAATAAGCAAGAACAATCGCCACTCACGTTCAACTCCAAATGTAATACCATCCACCTTGGTGAGAAACAGCACACAACAAAAACATTTACATCTTGGGCTGAATAATTTGTTTATTTAGACCCTTCACTGGCCCATGTTAATTGCATCTTCGACTTGAAACAATATACAACATACATATTACCTTAATTTCTTGCAGCTTCAAGTAATCCTTGGGAACCAAACATATATATACTGTACAAATATATATATATATATATATATATATATATGTATATATATATATATATATATATATATATATATATATATATATATATATATATATGTATATATATATATATATATATATATATATATATATATATATATATATATATATATAGATATATATATATATATATATATATATATATATATATATATATATATATATATATATATATATATATATATATATATATATATATATACTGTACAAAATGGCATGCAGTTTGCATATGCAGATCCAAATTATTTACATCATCCATAGAATCCAATACATCATCCATCCATATTGGAAGCAATATTTACATAGACCATTCAGTGCTTGGTGGATATGAGGCATGATTATGCACAACATGCACTTATAAAAGGATGCCACTTGCTTCAATGTATGTGACCATGGCTTGTAACCTGAATACAATACACTTAATCAAACTTCCAAATCATTGAAACAACGGCCATTTTAAAAGTGCATACTGTGTAAGTGTTATTTACATCTGGCGCACCACCGCAAATGAGCTTGGACACTATGGTCTGCATGCCCTTCACCTAGAGGCAGGGAAGAGGCCAACACCACCCATCTTCACACAAATGGCAAGGATGAGTCCAAGTACACACCACCCACGTAGAGCAGAGAAACCAAAACCGCCCATCTAAATTCACCCAACAAGACCCCACATTAGTGAACCCACCACCCATATAGACCAGTGCATCTGCCCTCCGCCGGTCTCCTGTCAACTCCTCCGGTACCCCATAAACACCCGCCGGTCTCGCGTCCACCACCGCCGGTCCCACGTCCACCCCACTGGCACAACGTCTCCCCCACTCCGACCGGTGCCATGTCCACCACCGCTGGTCCAACGTCCATACCCGCCGGTCTCGCGTCCACCCCCGCCGATCCCCAGTCCACCCCGCCGGTCCCACGTCCACCCCGTCAGTCTCCCGTCCACCCTCGTCAGTCTCCCGTCCACCCGCCGATCTTCCGTCCGCCACCGCCGGTCCCACGTCCACCCCCGCTGGCACAACGTCCACCCACTGGTCCCATGCCCACTGCGACCGGTACCATGTTCATCCCGCCTGTTTCACGACCACCCTCGCCGGTCCCACGTCCACCCCGTCAGTTTCCCGTTCACCCCGTCAGTCTCCCGTCCACCCGCCGGTCCCACGTCCACCACCGCCGGTCCCACGCAAACCCCGTCAGTTTCCCGTTCACACCCGTCAGTTTCCCGTACACCCCGCCGGTTCCACGTCCATCCAGTCAGTCTCCCGTCCAACCACGCTGGCACAACGTCCACCCACTGGTCCTATGCCCACTGTGATCAGTGCCATGTTCATTCCCGCCTGTTTCACGACCACCCCGGCCGGTACCACATCCACCTTCGCCGCTTGTGCCCCGACCGGTCGGTCTCACCCAGGGAGGCGGCGATGGTGTCGTGGCTGCGCTGCAGTGGGCTGGCCGACAGATTGTGCTCGGATCCGTGCTCGGTGGCCAGCTCGGGCGGCTCCTGGCAGCCGAGTCGCAGAGTGTCGCGCTTCAGTCGCACCACCGCCTGCTCGTCGGCCGCCGTCACGCGACACACATCCGAGAAGGCGCGCGGCTGGATGTCCAGACGACTGTACAGCTGGCCGCCCACAGAGTTGAAGAGTACGTCGAGCGCGCGCGGCAGCAAGCCCGGATCCTGCGGCGTGCCTGCCAACACAAAAGTAGCGTCACACAGACACGCTGCGGATCCTGCGGCGTGCCTGCCAACACAAAAGTAGCGTCACACAGACACGCTGCGGATCCTGCGGCGTGCCTGCCAACACAAAAGTAGCGTCACACAGACACGCTGCGGATCCCTGCGACGTGCCTGTCCACGCAGAGGCAGCGCCACACAGACACGCTGTCGACAGTCAGGAAGCGTGTGTTACAGAAGGGATACAAACATACACACACAGAACCATACACACATACACACCGAAGACAGTAACGCATACTTAGATTGGAAGCATGTACCCGAGGATGAAATAAACCAACAGACAGATACGAAGGAGATATACCGCGGAGGGATGAGATT
>JAOTOM010001422.1:5000-68195 GCA_034440615.1 Ashinkailepas kermadecensis | reverse complement strand
GGCCCAGCAGCATTCATTTTGGTACTGGTGCAACCTATTTCGACAGAACTGCATTCGAATTCAGATTTGCAGAATATTTCGGCATATGTTGATAATTCAGTGAGAGTGCGATGAATTTCGGCAGAGTGCAAGCAAGTTCGACACGGAAAATACTTCAGCTATGAGACTTGTTTTTGTCATATTTGGTTAAATATGTATCCATTGTCCAACAGAGAGGCATTTTTGACGTTTCGTGTATGTAATTGTATATCCAATACATAATGCGACATTGGCCAGCGGGTAGTTGCTAAGCGGTGCGTCTCAGCATATTAACGCATTCAACCAATCAGAAGCCAGTAATATTTATTTCAAGCCGAGCATGCCGCAACCATAAGGTCAGGAGGTCACAGCTCGTCTAGACGTCGTCATGCCACGTGGCGAAGGACGTGCGAGGAGGCGGTACAGGAACCCAACCGAATTGGGGAAAGATGGGCAATCACCAATGCTCATCTTTCTGGGTACTTCCTGCCGGTCTGCGCAGCCCGTGAGAACATTATCGACTCAGTGACTGTCGCCCACGGACTAGGTAACTTTGATGTACACACTGTGCTCTGGCGTGTAAGTGCGCGGTATGTGCCCTTCATTGCGAGCACTTCGCTGTTTGTACCCTTCGTTGTAAGACGTTCATGCGAAATTAATGACATTTTCAAATACGTGTTATTTGCATATCTGAATATTGTTACATATGCACAAGTTTAAAGTGCATACGGTTTCAACGTAGCCAGCAATGCTACTTTTTACACAACATAGAAATACAATAAAAGACCAAATTGTCTTTAAAGACTTTATTGGACAATGGATACATATTGAACCAATAAGTTTTAACGTTTAGACCAAATTTTAACGTTTTACGTACATAATACGGTAGCGGCCGGCGGGTGTTTCCATAGACATCACTTCCGGATATAAAACGAAGGTGTGTGAGGGGGTTAAAACCACCCTCTAGTCAGTAGTGTCCGGTTCAGTATCGCAGTACCTGAATAACGAGTTGACGCATCAGAATATGTAGAAGGAAGCCGTTATCGTAAAAATCCAACTAGTATTGGAGGTAATACGCAGATGCGTTTATGTTGACCAGTTTTCATTTTTGAACCGTAATTTGTGCGTCGAATTTGGTTGCACACAGCCGAAATCGGTTGTTGCCGTGCTGAAACAACCCTGCATGCCGAATACCATGCTCATTTCACTGAATTATAATGCACTGTGCCGAAATTGATTGCACTATTTTTGAAATGCCCTCTGCCCGGCCGAATTTCTCCGTCTTGTGTCATATTCGGACGCAACGTGCTGAAACGCCGAAATTGGATGCGCTTAATACTGAAATCCGTGCAGTTTGTTCAAACTTGCACGCACAAAGGTGTACACCCTGTGCTCTGGCGTGTAAGTGCACGGTATGTGCCCTTCATTGCGAGCACTTCGCTGTTTGTACCCTTCGTTGTAAGACGTTCATGCGAAATTAATGACATTTTCAAATACGTGTTATTTACATATCTGAATATTGTTACATATGCACAAGTTTAAAGTGCATACGGTTTCAACGTAGCTAGCAATGCTACTTTTTACACAACATAGAAATACAATAAAGGACCAAATTGTCTTTAAAGACTTTATTGGACAATGGATACATATTAAACCAATAACAGACCAAATTTTAATGTTTTATGTACATAATACGATAGCGGCCGGTGGGTGTTTTCTTAGACATCACTTTCGGATATAAAACGAGGGTGTGTGAGGGGGTTAAAACCACCCTCTAGTCAGTAGTGTTCGGTTCAGTATCGCAGTACCTGAATAACGAGTTGACGCATCAGAATATGTAGAAGGAAGCCGTTATCGTAAAAATCCAACTAGTATTGGAGGCAATACGCAGATGCGTTTATGTTGACCAGTTTTAATTTTTGAACCATAATTTGTGCGTCGAATTTGGTTGCACACAGCCGAAATCGGTTGTTGCCGTGCTGAAACAACCCTGCATGCCGAATACCATGCTCATTTCACTGAATTATAATGCACTGTGCCGAAATTGATTACACTATTTTTGAAATGCCCTCTGCCCGGCCGAATTTCTCCGTCTTGTGTCATATTCGGAAGCAACGTGCTGAAACGCCGAAATTGGATGCGCTTAATACTGAAATCCGTGCAGTTTGTTCAAACTTGCACGCAAAAAGGTGTAGAAGTAAGCCGTTGTCGTAAAAAGCCAACTAGCATTGGAGGTAATACGCAGATGCATTTATATTGACCAAACTTTTCACTTTCGAACCGTAATTTTGCGTCGAATTTGGTTGCACACAGCCGAAATCGGTTGCTGACGTGCCGAAACAAACCTGCATGCCGAATACCATGCTTATTTCAATGAATTATAATGTACTATGCCGAAATTGATTGCACTATTTTTGAAATGCACGCAGCCCGGCCGAATTTCTCCGTCTTGTGTCATATTCGAACGCAATGTTCTGAAACGCCGAAATTGGATGCGCTTAATACTGAAATCAGTGCAGTTTGTTCAAACTTGCACGCAAAAAGGTGTATATATATATATATATATATATATATATATATATATATATATATATTCAATCATGCCATCAACTCGCACCATTAGTTTGGAGGAAGTGAGCTAGATTTTCTGGTTGCAATAGCAAGTCTTCAAGCATTAATCTCGTAGGAAGCCACAAGGACCTGGGATGACGACGCCACAATCTCCGACAAGATTGTACTGTGCAATAAAGCCCTGCCAATCTCGGTAGTGTCGCAACGTGATTCCGAAGAAAGCTGCCTATCACAGCGCAGACGAGACGACACCAGCCCTGACAGAAAGCATTGGATTGACCTCCCCAGCTACTGCTACTGATGGCACAGCGCAGATCACAACCCCGGTGAATGGCAGGCCGCACCATCCGAGTATCACGGGCAACTTCCCAACAACCGACGGAAACTGGATCGGCTCCGGTACAACATGATTGGGACTGACCCGGTCCCGGGCAGTACAACATGACTGGGACTGTCCCGGCTCTGGCCGTACAAAATGACTGGGACTGCCCCTGTCACGAGCCATACTACATGACTGGGACTGCCCTTGCCCCGGCTCAGTGGGGTAGAAGTCGATTGAACCATAATCAGCTTTTTATCCCTCGTTGCCACACCACTATCCTGGTCTAACACCCGCTAACTTGCTGTAGGAGGTGGTAATCTCCAGCAGCATGTAGCAGACGAGCGAGGCTCACTTACCAGCCCCCGTGAATCAGGCAGGTTGTCTCCGCGCCGGAGAAACACCGTCATCTTGCCCTCCGGCGCGTTGAAGCGCAGACTAAGCAGCAGCTGACCCAGGGTCGGGGTGACACGGCCGCCTCGTCTGTCGCCGATGTCTGAGTGGGCTGCAGCTGTCAAACAGGTGAGGTGAGGTGAGGTCACGGTCTAGTCGACAAAGGCCGGGTCATGTCAGATCAAGTCTCGTCGAACAGACGCCGTGCAAGTCAGGTCTAGTCAAGCATACGCGCTGGAGGTCAGGTCAGATCGAGTCAAAGAGGACAGGAGCAGGCTTGGTCAGAGTTCGAGTCAGGGTCACGCTAGGCATCGATCAGATCGAATGCAGTTAAGGTCAGACACGGGTTAGGTCAAATCAAGTACACGTTCGCTCATGCGCTGTGCATCATCGCGCCACATGGGCGCTCTCTCAGATCGTTTATGACCAAATTTGATCGCACCATCCAGGGTAAAGTGTCAGCCAGCCTGGACGAGGCCGATCTAGATTGATTTGAAAGTGGCCACATATTGCAAGATAGTATAATGCTGCTATGGGGATCGCAAGATGGAGAGGGGGGAGATGTGTCTTCCTTCGTCAAGTTTAATATTATGCCCATGACGTTAAGAAAAATCATTGACGTCGAAGTCTGTCGTCCCCCACACCTCCGATAAGAATATGTAGCGATCCAAGAGGCGGTTCCATTCAATAGCTTCCAATGTCACGCACCATCGCTCAACGGAAGCTTCGGATGCAATCTTTCCCGATTTCTGGCCTACATACACATGTACTAAGAAGGCAAGCTTAGCCACATATAGGTACACATTGTACCCACCTGCCAAAGCTGGCTGTTTCCAATTTGAGCAGGTTTGTTGCAGAAGCTATGGATGTGCCATCTGTACTATATTATGAGGTAATATTTTCAGGCTTTTTTTTCCTAATTGATAAGTAATACACACATAATTGGTCCATGCATCAACAAAGTTCAACCATTCAGGAGTATCGTATATGTAAATATTTCTGATCATTAGTATGTGATCTACCTTGACCCTTACACCTGGTTGTCTGTCTTGGTTTGCTGTCTTCATTGGCATCAACAGATCATCAGATCAATTTCATCTTAAAAAGTGAATATAAACCAACAATGCTTATGACTTGTGTACGGCAAATACCCACTGGACACCTCTTGTTTAATTTTCATCACACCAGTTAGCTGGAATGCCATTGGATTGTCCACTTTTCACAATATCACAATAGGAATTCTAACATACTGTCTGGAAACTGTCTTTTTCTGAAATCATGAAGAATTAGGTAATTGAACACTACAGGCATCATGCATTCAGATACTGTTCAAAAATTATACCTGGGTGCCTGCCATATCTGGTGCTTGCGTGGATGCCTATTTAGATACCTGGGTGTATGCCTGGGTGCCTGAATACCTGGTACGCCTGGTACTACACACAGCCTACACGCCACTACCCACCTGGGTACTTCTAGGCAACCATGAATGGCCACGAGCTTACAAACGTTTGTTTGCTAGTAGGGCAACAGGGGGCGGCCATGAATTGGGTAGTGATGGTTAGATGGCATATAGCAAATACATGGACAGTACAAGTTTCTTTTGTGAAATAAAAGGATAATGCTTTTCTAGATAGTAAATATTCCCATAACATAAGTTGCTAATCATACTGTAATATCTCTTTGCATAATCTAATTATCAGAAACTATCGTTAACTTAGTCATCACTTAAGCAGTAGAGTAAATATCATTTACTAAATACTTGTCTCAGGCAATCGCAAGCTACTTGTGCTCCGAAGTAATATATTGATTTGTCAGTACAAACTATTTATCTCTACATATAGGTATCAATCTGTTCCTGGTGAATAAAGGTTAAAAAATGGTACCTATATATTTGCCTATATTACAAATTCATCCGTGGTAAATTGAATATTTAATGTGTAAATCTTTCTTATACAGAATGAGCAACAATGCTCCTCTGGCGTCCCTGATTTGGGTCCCCCCAAGAACACAACAAACTCTTGCCTGCGGTTGGTTGGTGATTTAAGGTAGGAATAGTACACCTTGTTAGTTTTCCGACATGGATATACCTAACATGGAAGAAAACCAAGATAATCTAGGAAAATACTTAGAAGAGGAGCTTGGGGGTGATTTCCCAGCCCATGAACATATTATAACTAACTGTAACTACACTTATCCAAACTCACTTAGTATGGAATGGCGTGGGGGTCTTTCCGTAATACATATAAATGCTAGATCCATGAAGAATAAATTTGATGATATACTAGTTTTCTTAGATAACACTGGCATCAAATGGTCAGTGATATGCATTTCTGAGACTTGGCTGAAGAAGGATACTGAACAATTCTTTGAAATTGACAATTACACAATGTTTGCATCTAGTCGATGTTACAGGGAGGGTGGGGGATCAGCAATTTATGTATGCAAATCCTATGCAACAAGAAGTATTGATATCATAGAAAGTAACCTCATTGAAGCATCATTTGTTGAAATAAACCTTGAAATTGAAAACAAAAAGAAATCCATAATAATATGTCAGATGTACCGTCCACCATGTTCCTCCCATAGTGATTTCCATAGTGTGTTTGAGAAGCTACTAGACAGCCTAGAAAACAAAGGAAAACTTACTATTATAACTGGTGATTTCAACTATAACTTGCTGAATGTCAGAAATGATAAAAATAGCAAATCATTTCTAAACTTGCTCACTTCATATGGATTTTGGCCTGCTATAACTAAAGCCACTCGTGCACATAGTGCTGGAATGGCTTTGCTTGACAATATATTTATAAATGATTTCTCCTACATCTGCTCTTCTGGAATATTGCTTGAAGACTTATCGGATCACCTTCCTATTTTTGTGACTTTAACTCTTGATGAAAATCAAACCTCAACAAAAGATAATAGAATAGCATTTGATTACAATCAAGTGACTAAATTAAATGATTATTTGGTATTGGCACTGCAAAATTTTGACAACAACACTGATGCAAATGTTGCATGTTCTCAATTGATAAATGCATATACAGAAGGTATGAAGCTTTGTACTAAAACACTTACACATAGCAGTAGGAGAACCCCCATGAAGCCATGGATAACTGCAGGAATATTATGTTCCATAAATTAAAAAAAAAAATTATACAAGAAGTACTTAAAAAATAAAAGCATACAAAATAAATTCGAGTATAAACAATATAGAAACATTTTAGTTCATATCTTAAGAGATGCAAAAAAATTGTACTATCAAACAGCACTCTATCACAATCAGCAGGATAAACAAAAAACTTGGAACATCCTAAATGAACTGATAAATAAGAAAAAAATTAGATCCAAACTTCCAGATACATTAGTAGATGAAGATGGCAATGAATATGAAAAGAATTCTGTACCAAATGCATTTAATAATTTCTTTGTCTCTATTGGAGAAAGGCTAGAACAAAAAATAGCACCTACAGAAAAAGATCCTACTGAATACATAGCTGAACCTACCTATGCAAAGTTTTCTGATAATATATGGACCAATGAAGCTCAAGTAGAATCAATTATTAGGAACTTGAAATCTGTTGGAGGTGGCATAGATGGAATCAACACAAAAATTTTAATGCTTACATATCAAAGTATATTGAAACAGATTACCCATCTACTTAATATCTGTCTACAAACTGGAATATTTCCTGACGATTTTAAGAAAGCAGTTGTTGTACCTATCTTCAGGGCAGGAGAACGTCATAAATTCACAAATTATCGACCTATATCTTTACTCCCTATATTCTCTAAAATTTTGGAAAAAATATTACACTCCTATCTTTCATCATATTTGGAACTAAACGATGTACTAAGCCCTTTTCAATTTGGCTTCAGAAGAAATCATAGCACATACATGCCCATTATGCATTTATATAATGAAATTACGAAGTCCATTGAAAATGGAGATATTTTGTGTGGCTTATATATTGATTTTAAAAAGGCCTTTGACACAGTTAGCACAGACATACTAGTTAGGAAATTACAGTGCATTGGAGTTGAAGGTCCCCTACTTAGGATATTAGAATCATATCTTAAAAATAGATATCAGCAAACTAAAGTATATGAGATGTTATCTGAACCAGAGTTAATTTCTATGGGTGTTCCTCAAGGCTCCATTCTAGGACCATTATTATTTATCATTTATATCAATGACTTGGCCAGAATTCTAAAACAAGCAAATATGTACTTCTTTGCTGATGACACAGCTATTCTTATCAAGGCTAGAAATATACATGAATTACAGAATAAAATGAATGGCATTGTGCCTGAGCTAACAACATGGTTCAAAGCAAATAGGTTACCTCTAAATGTAACAAAGACAAATTATCAAATATATTCTGGAACTCCCAGCATGACATCAATTTGGCAAAAGTGAACAGAAAACAACAAATCAAGTATCTTGGCATAGTGCTTGATGAAAAATTGACTTGGCATGGGCACATTGATTATGTCACAGCCATCATTAGTAGAAACTTGGGTATTATGGGGAGGGCAAAATATTTCATCACAAGTCGAGAACTGAAGTACTTATATAACTCTTTAATCCTTCCCTATATAAATTACTGTGCGGTGATTTGGGGTAATAATTATCCCACAAGATTATACCAAATTATAAAATCCCAGAAACGTGCATTACGGATTATTGATTATAAGCATTACACATATCCTACTAATGAGTTATTTATCAAGTACAACATATTGAAGTTCACTGATATGGTGCAGGAACAAAACATATTAATACTGCACAAATTTGTACATGATACATTGCCATGTGCTATGGCTGACTTCTTTCAATATGCAACACCTACTAATACAAGAATCATTCAACATTTTTCTATACCATTTACTTATCGACAATATAGGCTGTTTGCTATTACATACTCTGCACCAAAATCCTGGAATAGTGTAATTTGCCAAATATTTCCCAGAATAGAACAGGTGCCAAGGAAAAAAAATGTGCTAAAGAAATGCCTTAGACATTACTTTATGGAATTATACATATCAAACGAGAACTGAAGACTGAATCTAGTTCATGTAACTCATATAGATAACTTTTAAAAATTATACCTTGCCATAGAGAACGTCACTGTTAATATAAGGCAACACATAAAAGTATGATGTGCGTGAATGAATGGGTTTTTTGTTTTTGTTTCGTTTTGTTTTTGTTTCTTTTTTGTGATGGAGGATTCTGTTAGGTTCGTATTCACCCATGCCTATTCTGCATGAGTTATCTTCGTCTGAATGCTTTCATCTTTTCTATACTCCCCCTAACATTTCAACTTGTCACCCTGGGAATTCCGTGGGCGCTACTAGCTTGCTACCTGCCCATGGTTTTCCCGGGGTCTCATTTCCTTTCTACTAATTGGTGGTAGTCTATCTGCAAAAAGAAAAAGAAAATACAGAAGGGATGGTAATAGTATTGGTATAATCACATTCTGTTGTATCTCTTGCTTGCATCCCGAGGCACCCGTGGGTTGGCTGTCCTGATCTATGGGCAGCTCACCTACGGAAGCCCCACACTGAAAGACCCAATGAAGGTGCATACAGCCAAATTAGGATATGCTGCTGCTGCATCTGATATGGGGACGACAATTTAAATTTAAAAAAAAAAAAAAAAAAACCAGGAATGAGTGTTTCCAGATGGCGCCTTCTCCTTTACTAACCGATCGGTCTTACCTCCAAAGTGAGCTGAAATACTTCATGCTGTCGCGTTATTAGTCAGCTGTTGAATATGAACACACTATTTGCCATTAACTCTCCAGCCTGAGAAGCATCTGTCTGCCACTTTGTGTGTGTGTGTGTGTGTGTGTGTGTGTGTGTGTGTGTGTGTGTGTGTGTGTGTGTGTGTGTGTGTATGTGTGTGCGTGTGTGTGCACTTGTCTGCCGTGAAAACTGAGAACCATAACCGTAAAGTCGTACGTCTATGTAGGTCCGATGCTTAATACCTAGGACCAAAACCTGTATCTGGGTTTTTGTATGCTTTCAGAATGACATGCGACAGATTCCGAATAAATTAATATATTTTTAGCTGGGACTCGGCTAGAAACAAGCTCTTGTTGGTTTCCAGTTCACATACACATACACACACACACACACGCACACGCACACGCACACGCACACGCACACGCACACGCACACGCACACGCACACGCACACGCACACGCACACGCACACGCACACGCACACGCACACGCACACGCACACGCACACGCACACGCACACGCACGCGCACGCACGCACGCACGCACGCACGCACGCACGCACGCACGCACGCACGCACGCACGCACGCACGCACGCACGCACGCACGCACGCACGCACGCAAGCACGCGCACACGCGCACACACACATATATATATATATATATATATATATATATATATATATATATATATATATATATATATATATATATATATATATATATATATATATATATATATATATATATATATATATATATGTATATATATTATATATGTATATATACGTATATTTATATATTTTAGCGGTGCTTGCTTATTTATGTTGAAGGCTCGTGAGGACTGAGATGAGCATACAATCACTGTTCTGATTGGACGTCCCTGGACACAGAACTCGTGGGACAAAAACAAATTATGGCAAGTGAGGGCTATTTCAACACAGTCATTGACCAAAAAACCAAACGACACATGGACAAGCACTTCACTAAGCAGCAGACAGAGCAAAACTACGGCACGGAAACTGGCAACTACTACACAAATCAAATGATATCTGCATACAAAACTGACTAGAAAAAAGAGACATCATTAGAAGACAAGTAACCCCTACAGATAACAAGAGTGACATACAACTCATCACATGCTATCAACATAGGAAAACATCAAGTCTTCTCACGAAAGAAACAGCCCCCACGGTTCACTTGACAACCTAAAATCCACCAATGTAGTGTACCAGTTCACATGCCACCGCAAAGGTTGTACAATGTACACTTTGCCCGGCACACTACATTGGTGTAACACAGACGACACTCAGTGGACCCTTGACTGTACACTTGCGCGACGGAACACCACACCAGCACATTCTCCAACAACATGGCAAAAAGTGACTAGAAAATAATTGACTGACAATACCTGGATATGTACTGATATCCGACGGCTTCAGATTGCGCTGTCTACTGGGAAGCATGCCCCGGAAATGAACAAACAGATGAACTAGTGTGCTATATTGGAGCTGATTGTACGGTAGCTTGCCTGTCCGTCGCATTATATTTGCCTGACAACCGTGACGGCACTGATTGAGACACAGCCCAATATAAAGCATTGTACTACTGCCATATGTTATGAGTTCCGCGCACTGCGTGCGTGCATGCGTGCGTGCGTTTGTGTGTGAATATGAGGCATCAGTAGAGTAACTGTAATCCAGCTTTCAATACCTCCTCCAATGTCAATAAAATTGAGTATGCATCCTGGGCTCTGATTTCTACTTTGGAATTCATAGGGTGATAGGTCATATAGGTCGGATGGGCGAACAGGCCACAAATGTGATCTGGTAATGGAACATCAATGTCACCCTATAATTCCCAGGATTAAATTAAGTGTAATTTATGATGCAGCATATGAAGCTCCATGCACTTCGCATTATCACATGTTTGTGATAGGTGGGTGGGGGAGGAGAGGGCGTTTTAGGTGTTTTTTCATTCAACGTCATGGGCGTATTGCTAAGGTTAACGAATTTTGGGAGCGGTACGCCCTCTCCACGTCCCCCACTGTGGCGACACACATGCCCTCCCCACGTCCCCCACTGTGGCGACACCCATGCCCCCTCCACGTCCCCCACTGTGGCGACACCCATGCCCTCCCCACGTTCCCAACTGTGGCGACACCCATGCCCTCCACACTTTCCCAACTGTGGCGACACCCATGCCCTCCCCACGTTCCCAACTGTGGCGACACCCATGCCCTCCCCACGTCCCCCACTGTGGTGACGCCTATGCCCGTCTCACGTCCCCCACTGTGGCGACACCCATGCCCCCCCACGTCCCCACCGACACCATGCCCTCCCCCCCACTGTGGTGACGCCTATGCCCTCCCCACGTCCCCACTGTGGCGACACCCATGCCCTCCCCACGTCCCCCACTGTGGCGACACCCATGCCCTCCCCCACGTCCCCCACTGTGGCGACACCCATGCCCTCCCCACGTCCCCCACTCCCCCACTGTGGCGACACCCATGCCCTCCCCACTCCCCACTGTGGTGACGCCCTCCCCACGTCCCCAACTGTGGCGACACCCATGCCCTCCCCACGTTCCCAACTGTGGCGACACCCATGCCCTCCCCACGTCCCCCACTGTTCACACTTCCTCCCCACCCCCACTGTGGCGACACCCATGCCCTCCCCCCGTCCCCACTGTGGTGACGCCTATGCCCTCCCCACGTCCCCCACTGTGGCGACACCCATGCCCTCCCCACGTCCCCCACTGTGGTGACACCCATGCCCTCCCCACGTCCCCCACTGTGGTGACACCCATGCCCTCCCCACGTCCCCACTGTGGCGACACCCATGCCCTCCCCACGTTCCCCACTGTGGCGACACCCATGCCCTCCCCCACGTCCCCCCACTGTGGCGACACCTATGCCCTCCCCACGTCCCCACTGTGGTGACACCCATGCCCTCCCCACGTCCCCCACTGTGGCGACACCCATGCCCTCCCCCCCACGTCCCCCACTGTGGCGACACCCATGCCCTCCCCACGTCCCCCACTGTGGCGACACCCATGCCCTCCCCACGTCCCCCACTGTGGTGACGCCTATGCCCGTCTCACGTCCCCCACTGTGGCGACACCCATGCCCTCCCCACGTCCCCCACTGTGGCGACACCCATGCCCTCCCCACGTCCCCCACTGTGGTGACACCCATGCCCTCCCCACGTCCCCCACTGTGGTGACACCCATGCCCTCCCCACACTCCCCGTCCCCCACTGTGGTGACACCCATGCCCCCCCCGTCCCCCACTCGTGGTGACACCCATGCCCTCCCCACGTCCCCCACTGTGGTGACACCCATGCCCTCCCCACGTCCCCCACTGTGGTGACACCCATGCCCTCCCCACGTCCCCCACTGTGGTGACGCCTATGCCCTCCCCACGTCCCCCACTGTGGTGACACCCATGCCCTCCCCACGTTCCCAACTGTGGCGACACCCATGCCCTCCCCACGTCCCCCCACTGTGGTGACACCTATGCCCTCCCCACGTCCCCCACTGTGGCGACGCCTATGCATAAGCAGCTTAATGCAAATGAATTTGCCCTGATCAGATCATTGCATGATCTCATGACCTTTCATTGATGTTCTGGCCCCTCAAAGTGTCCAATTATAATGCATAGTTTATTCTTACTGACACCTACAGAATCAAATACCAATCTAGCGCCGAAAGCATTAAATTCGTAGTTCGGACTCTATAAAGAGTTTAGAGATCAAATGTCACAACTGATCTGACACCAAATAGGAGATTTTGAATGTGATCAGGAGCATGCTCGATATCGGAATTATTCAAAATCGTAGATGGGATTTAGAGTGACTATGTCGCAATAAATCTCTATCGGAGATGTAATACATGGCGGTCGGTTCTCTAAAGTTGTCGAGAAATGTTTGTCTGCCTGTCTGTGTGTATGTGCCGCTTCGACGCATGCTATGCGAAAACGACCGGGCGGATTTCGCTTAAATTTTCACACGTGATTCGCCGGTACGGGGGACAGATTATGGCGGTGGTAGTGATAACGCTGCAAGAAATCGGAAGCTCCTTGTCACCTACTGCAGCCCCACACCTCATGGTGCTCCCTGCCACATCAGTCAATATCAATTATGTGGTTAAAGTTGATGGAGCTGGATGAATAGATGTGGCTGCGCCTCCCACTTCATCAAAATTAAAGACAGTTAATGTGGTGACCGTCACGTGTTGCCATAGGGTTATGATGGAGTTCAGTATTGAACTCATGCAGTGCGAAACTCCCGAAGTCCGAAAGCCCTGAAACCATCAGTCTATCTATCTCGACCTGAAACCCGAAAAACTCAGAAGCTGTAAAAGATCATCCGAGGTCCAGCTAAGCCCCGTATCCTTTAATCCACCTTTAATCACTTTGGAAAGCAAACCTATGTATGCACATTAGCTCAGCTGATTAGTTTCAGCAAACGAGAAAGTACTGTCATTACGCCAGAATCGGGTTTGCTTCCACCATGAATGAAAGATGTGTCATCCCCATAAATATTCCCAAACTTTATTGTGTTCAACATTGGAGTAGGTTTCCTGCAAACAACCTAGTATGATGATTATATTTCTTATTCATGGATCTGAACAAAGTCCTTCGTTGTCAGCGCTACGTATTCCCCAGGTATTAAACGTTAGAACATTTAATTTAGAGGAAATCCATTAACCGTTCCCGTCATTCCGGTAAGATCCTCACACCCCGTATCGGGGGAGGGGTGGGGTGGGGGGGGGGGGGGGGGGGGGGGGCTCATTATATTACCTTCCAATCTCCAAACTAAACGTCGCACGAAACCGGAAGATGTGTCATCGGAAAGCGCTCGACGAATATGACTGGAAACCACCCCCAGCATTTTATCATCTAAAAATGTGACGTCAACAGGGGGTATATGTGGTCACGATGCACGTCAAGTTGTATGCTCTGGGGAGTTTATTTTGCAAATTTGTAAAACAAAACTTGCTTGGAATCAGAAATGGACGACGAAATGGACCGTGGGCCCAACATTTTCGCGCACTCATAACTAAAACTATATTTCTAATTTCAAAAACTTGATTTTCGATTTTGTTTACTTTGTTTGTGTCTAATTGATAGAACACACCGATAAACTATGTTTTAAGTAAACTTAACTCCATAGAAATTGCTTACCTTAGCAAGAATCTTCGATTTTTATATATAGGCAAACATGCAAAACAAGTAAGTCACCAAAAACGCTAAATTTCTAAATTCCTCTGGGGCGCTTTGTTGCATCTCTAAAAGCAAGCAAACGCTGAAAGTTTCGTTCAAACATCTTCACCCATTAAAGCGTGACGACTGGTTGAACATTTTTGGAGGTGACCTCACTTGACCTTAATTAACTCGGGGACCGTGAACGACCTGACCTCAAAATGTTCACAAAATATGTCAAATTGATGTAGGAACAGGTGTACCAATATTCGGCCAGCTGTTGCAGGCTGTTTTTGTTTAAACCATCCGCGGAAAACCTAATGGGGGTGTAAAAAGATCCCCAAAATGCGCGGGTTAAGATGCAAGCCCAAAGATGTTTTAAAACGTACTTCGCCTAAATATTTATGTAGGGCACCAGATGTACTTACCCTCGGTTGTACTATTGCCTAGTTACAAAGGGTGGCCCATACTAGCTGTCTTAACTCTTAACCTCCAATCCGCAGTCCTATCCCATCTCATTAGAATGGTAAAAATATATCTAACCGAAGGGGCAATCCCTTTGCAAGAACAGATTTTCCCGAGCGAGTGCGCCGGCCGCCCGCCGCAAGCCGAGTTGGCCGGGGCTAACTGGCGCGGCCGCCTCACTTCAGCACCCTGCCGACCTTGCACCAAGCTGCACACATGAGTGGTGTCAAGTTGCAAACATGAGCGCGTCGCGTCTGCACTGCAACTTTCGGCTTGCTCACACTTTATCTGCACAGTACACACATACACATCTGCTGGACACACACAGTCACATATATGGTGAAAACTGAGGATGTCGAGAAAATTCGTCAAGGACCTGGTAAGCATCTGACAATGCTCCAAACGGAGTTTGAATACCGAGGACGTCAAAAATGTTATCGGTATTCACTTCATGTCCTCGGTTGACAGGTGTGTAAACAGAAAATGGCCTCGGTATGCACGAATTACAAGTGCACACATACACACACACACACACACACACCGACACACCGACACACCGACACACCGACACACCGACACACCGACACACCGACACACCGACACACTGACACACTGACACACTGACACACTGACACAAATGCCTATCAATTGTGAAAACCGAAATTCGTCGCACATATGAATCGCGGACGGGAGTCAGAGTTGACTATGAAAGAACCAATACGGGCTTGAATGACAGCTTGCAGGTACAGTGGCGACATCTGATGCAGTTGCGTCAGCCGTTTTATACTTTTCCCCAATTCATCCTCTTTAGTACTGATCATACTTTGATTCGTCATGTGGTCCTCGCTTTGTACGATGGACAAGACCGTGTGTGCATGTGTGTATACCGGCGCTTATGTCTGTGTGTGTATGTGTCTGCTAAGGCGTAGCACATATTGGGCTCGAACGAATATTACTTCTGCTCAGCTTGTGGTGCTAACTGGATGGCACTTTGCAGGCTGTCAGACACGGACTGGATAACAGATTTAAATTTCAACTAAATATTGGTGGAGTGCTTGAAATAATTACAAATAAATGATGACCATACTGGAATACAAATTGGACAATGAGAATACACGTGTATATATATATATATATATATATATATATATATATGATTTAGTCATCACATGTGTAAAGCTATTTCCAGCTACCATAGCTACAATATGAAGCACCTGTTCATACCTCACAACTAGAAGACCAGGCTGCCCAAGCTTGTGGCAGGGGCGAGGGAGATTTAAGATAGTAAATGTTTCCTCCCTGGGAAAAAGTCTTCTTCAAAAAGTCCGTCGCCAAACTTTGACTGAGCATCATAGGCTGCGAATCCAGTGTTGTCATTTGGTCTTCTTAATCTTCATTGCTTATGATGCACTCAATTGTCTCTTCAAATTTTGCCGTACATTTTAGGTCGTCATTCACCCTACTGCTGAGTGCATTTAGCGTCGCTAATCTCTTGCGATTGTTCGCTTGTTAGCCGGGGGAACATCGGTTATCTCAGCAGCTTCCAATCGGATCTTGAATACCAATGGAAAGCAACTCAGCACAAGGCAATCGACTACTCTACAAAAAAGACGCACTCAGGGAAACAACGTCAGCATCAGGATAATTAATTGTGAATGGCACTGTAAATGCCAGTGTAAATGTCATGTCACGGAGAATTCAGTGAAAAATGTCACTGTAGATGTCAGTGTAAATGCCATGTCACGGATAATTCAGAGTGCATGTCGAGTTCGTTTGAACAAAAACATCGCTCTAACAGAACGGTGCGTTGTTTTCACTGACGTCACGCAACCCCGACTCCGATGGCGCGCCGGCGGCTGATCGTTGTTGACTGACCGTGAGATAAGATAGCTGTTGACTGACCGTGAGAGAGTCCTATCGCTACTGGTCAACGTCTGTTGAAATCGGCACGGAATCTTCAGCTCACACCAGGGAATGTGCAGCAGGGTGATGCCGGTTCAATAAGCACCACATATACGGCGACTGTGTCAGTTTGGATATTGGATAGCACTCTATCCAATATCCAAGCTGACACTTATAGTCGGTGTCATGTGCACTTGATATACGGTGCCATGGAACTTGTAGCATGGCACCCTATTTCCACCATGCAATCGTTGCATATGTAGGACATGGCTGGTCGAGAGTCGTCATTTGCGGAGCGAGATCAAAACCAAGCTATCGCAACCCGGAGAAAGGAACTCTCATATTCCACGATATCTACATAATAGATACATTTCCTCTATTCGAAGGATTCAATGGTGAGAAAAGACATCTCATATAAAAGGAAAAGACCAAATCGTTACCGACAGCGTAGTGTCAATGTAGGGCATGCGCTTCTATGCCATTGAAGGACCTGGAGTTTCTTACGTGCTCGTTATATCCCCTCCCTTCCGACATTTTGGACTTATCGGTGGCCGATGGGGCAGTTCCTCCAGTGGTTATGAGATGGTCAACTCTAAAACATTGCCAGTCTCCTCCTAACGACTGCGTCAAAGCTCCACCCATGACTGGTTCCTGCTCGATATTCCCAGCTTGAAAGCGTCTTCGTATTCCAAGTAGAGCATCGAACTTCAGTGGAGTATCCTACAGAGGACTGTCGAGACAGAAGTGACAGAAGTCGAGACAGAAGTGCTCCAGGCCGAGACCTAAGCCACCTCACCATGGCCAAGACTGACACCATTTCACCGTGACCAAGACTGAAGCTACTCCACCATGGCAGAGAATGAAGCCACTTCACCATGACACAGACTAAAGCCACCTAACCATGGTCAAGATCACCGCTATCGCACCATGGCGAGAACTAAATCATCTCCTTATGACAAAGGCTGAAGCCATCTCCTCATGGCCAAGACTGAATCCACCCCACCATGACCAAGACTGAAACCACTCTGCCATGGCAAGGACTGAAGCCACCCCACCATGACCAAGACTAAAACCACTCTGCCATGGCAAGGGCTGAAGCCACCCCACCATGACCAAAACCGAATCCACCCCGGCATTGCCAAGACAGACGGATTCAGGTCAGGGCGACCGGACCGGACGAGGCTTCTCACCGGGATGGTGCGGCTCGTGCCGGGCTTGCTGAAGACCACGTTGCAGGCGGCCGGCGCGGCGGAGGCCAGGTTCAGCTCGGACAGGCGCACGCTGCTCTCGCCCACCAGCTTCTCGGTGAGGCTGCTGTAGCGCTTAACGTACAGGTGGCAGGTGAGCTGGCCCTGGTCGAGCCACTGCTGCGCCACGCCGCGGAAGGTGAGCAGCTGCGGCTGCGAGGCGGCCGCCGAGTCCACCACCGGCTTCGACTCGGCCTGCTGACCGAGCGCCGTCAGCCGCACCAGGAACGGCCGGCCGCGGTAACGCACGGGCAGGTTCAGCAGCCGGTTCACGCACACGGTCAGCGTGCTGTTGACGCTCGTGTACACCACGTGGAACTCCATGCGCGGCCGCACGCGCTCGACGCGTCCCACCTGGCGGTCACACCACGGCACCGTCAGCTGGTGAAGGCAGCAGGCACGACGCGTCCCACCTGGCGGTCACACCACGGCACCGTCAGCTGGTGAAGGCAGCAGATACGACGCGTCCCACCTGGTGGTCACACCACGGCACCGTCAGCTGGTGAAGGCAGCAGGTACGACACGTCCCACCTGGTGGTCACACCACGGCACCGTCAGCTGGTGAAGGCAGCAGATACGACGCGTCCCACCTGGCGGTCACACCACGGCACCGTCAGCTGGTGAAGGCAGCAGGTACGACGCGTCCCACCTGGCGGTCACACCACGGCACCGTCAGCTGGTGAAGGCAGCAGGTACGACACGTCCCACCTGGCGGTCACACCACGGCACCGTCAGCTGGTGAAGGCAGCAGATACGACGCGTCCCACCTGGCGGTCACACCACGGCACCGTCAGCTGGTGAAGGCAGCAGATACGACGCGTCCCACCTGGTGGTCACACCACGGCACCGTCAGCTGGTGAAGGCAGCAGGTACGACACGTCCCACCTGGTGGTCACACCACGGCACCGTCAGCTGGTGAAGGCAGCAGGTACGACACGTCCCACCTGGCGGTCACACCACGGCACCGTCAGCTGGTGAAGGCAGCAGGTACGACGCGTCCCACCTGGTGGTCACACCACGGCACCGTCAGCTGGTGAAGGCAGCAGATACGACGCGTCCCACCTGGTGGTCACACCACGGCACCGTCAGCTGATGTAGGCAGCAGATACGACGCGTCCCACCTGGTGGTCACACCACGGCACCGTCAGCTGGTGAAGGCAGCAGGTACGACGCGTCCCACCTGGTGGTCACACCACGGCACCGTCAGCTGGTGAAGGCAGCAGATACGACGCGTCCCACCTGGCGGTCACACCACGGCACCGTCAGCTGGTGAAGGCAGCAGGTACGACGCGTCCCACCTGGCGGTCACACCACGGCACCGTCAGCTGGTGAAGGCAGCAGGTACGACGCGTCCCACCTGGTGGTCACACCACGGCACCGTCAGCTGGTGAAGGCAGCAGGTACGACGCGTCCCACCTGGTGGTCACACCACGGCACCGTCAGCTGGTGAAGGCAGCAGATACGACGCGTCCCACCTGGTGGTCACACCACGGCACCGTCAGCTGGTGTAGGCAGCAGATACGACGCGTCCCACCTGGTGGTCACACCACGGCACCGTCAGCTGGTGAAGGCAGCAGATACGACGCGTCCCACCTGGTGGTCACACCACGGCACCGTCAGCTGGTGAAGGCAGCAGGTACGACGCGTCCCACCTGGTGGTCACACCACGGCACCGTCAGCTGGTGAAGGCAGCAGGTACGACGCGTCCCACCTGGCGGTCACACCACGGCACCGTCAGCTGGTGAAGGCAGCAGGTACGACACGTCCCACCTGGTGGTCACACCACGGCACCGTCAGCTGGTGAAGGCAGCAGATACGACACGTCCCACCTGGTGGTCACACCACGGCACCGTCAGCTGGTGAAGGCAGCAGGTACGACGCGTCCCACCTGGCGGTCACACCACGGCACCGTCAGCTGGTGAAGGCAGCAGGTACGACGCGTCCCACCTGGTGGTCACACCACGGCACCGTCAGCTGGTGAAGGCAGCAGGTACGACGCGTCCCACCTGGTGGTCACACCACGGCACCGTCAGCTGGTGAAGGCAGCAGATACGACGCGTCCCACCTGGTGGTCACACCACGGCACCGTCAGCTGGTGAAGGCAGCAGGTACGACGCGTCCCACCTGGCGGTCACACCACGGCACCGTCAGCTGGTGAAGGCAGCAGGTACGACACGTCCCACCTGGTGGTCACACCACGGCACCGTCAGCTGGTGAAGGCAGCAGATACGACGCGTCCCACCTGGCGGTCACACCACGGCACCGTCAGCTGGTGAAGGCAGCAGGTACGACACGTCCCACCTGGTGGTCACACCACGGCACCGTCAGCTGGTGAAGGCAGCAGGTACGACACGTCCCACCTGGTGGTCACACCACGGCACCGTCAGCTGGTGAAGGCAGCAGGTACGACGCGTCCCACCTGGCGGTCACACCACGGCACCGTCAGCTGGTGAAGGCAGCAGGTACGACGCGTCCCACCTGGTGGTCACACCACGGCACCGTCAGCTGGTGAAGGCAGCAGGTACGACGCGTCCCACCTGGTGGTCACACCACGGCACCGTCAGCTGGTGAAGGCAGCAGGTACGACGCGTCCCACCTGGCGGTCACACCACGGCACCGTCAGCTGGTGAAGGCAGCAGATACGACGCGTCCCATCTGGCGGTCACACCACGGCACCGTCAGCTGGTGAAGGCAGCAGGTACGACGCGTCCCACCTGGTGGTCACACCACGGCACCGTCAGCTGGTGAAGGCAGCAGATACGACGCGTCCCATCTGGCGGTCACACCACGGCACCGTCAGCTGGTGAAGGCAGCAGGTACGACACGTCCCACCTGGTGGTCACACCACGGCACCGTCAGCTGGTGAAGGCAGCAGGTACGACGCGTCCCACCTGGTGGTCACACCACGGCACCGTCAGCTGGTGAAGGCAGCAGGTACGACACGTCCCACCTGGCGGTCACACCACGGCACCGTCAGCTGGTGAAGGCAGCAGGTACGACGCGTCCCACCTGGCGGTCACACCACGGCACCGTCAGCTGGTGAAGGCAGCAGGTACGACACGTCCCACCTGGTGGTCACACCACGGCACCGTCAGCTGGTGATCGGGCATGGCGCGACGGGGGTGTACGAATGGTTCGTTCGTGATGTGGTAGCCTGCAGAGGGAGGTTGGCATCGTCAGCCGCAATGCTGACTGGCATTGCGGCCCAGTGGTATCCCCAGCCAACAGTCAGAAGCATCACAGGGCATTGTTGCCACACCATCCTGGAACGATTAAGAACGCAGAGCAGATTCTTGACTCACGTAACTACAGCTCTCGGCTCACCACTTCGTCATTTGTCGCCGAAATACCTACAGCTCTCGGCTCACCACTTCGTCATTTGTCGCCGAAATACCTACAGCTCTCGGCTCACCACTTCGTCATTTGTCGCCGAAATAACTCGTCTGGCGGAGGATTGGCCTACCTCGTCTCTGGAAATACGGAACTCGAATCGTTGCAGATGCTCGCATGTAGTCTGCGGCCCAGCTCTGTTGGCAGCTGGGAAAATTAGGCTGAGAACGGAGCGGTAGTGCGGTCACGTCTGAGCTCAAGCAGCACCACGAAGCCTCGGTTAAAATATATTTCCGTCGTTGAATGCTATACCTCGATCAGGTGATTCGTTCAGAGTTTCCACAACAAGCACTGCTCACCGGAAATCGTATATCGTAAAGCAAGTGAGCAAAAGAGGCTGCTACAATCATGCAAACAGTTCCAAGCTTCATGGACAAAAACTACAACATAAATTATCACTTGGCAGTTGTCCAACAAGGCGGGTTTGTGTTCACTTTGAAACCCTGCAGGTTTCGTCATGGTACGCGAACTTCCTCCGAATGCATTCAGTCGACATAAGGAGGACCACCAAGCAAATGCAAAATAGAGGGAGAGAGAGCGAGAGAGAGAGAGAGAGAGAGAGAGAGAGAGAGAGAGAGAGAGAGAGAGAGAGAGAGAGAGAGAGAGAGAGAGAGAGAGAGAGAGAGCGAGAGCGAGAGAGAGCGAGAGCGAGAGCGAGAGCGAGAGCGAGAGCGAGGCGAGAGCGAGAGCGAGGCGAGAGCGAGGCGAGGCGAGGCGAGGCGAGGCGAGCGAGGCAGGCGAGGCGAGGCGAGGCGAGGCGGCGAGAGCGAGGCGAGGCGAGGCGAGGCGAGGCGAGGCGAGGCGAGAGCGAGGCGAGGCGAGGCGAGGCGAGGCGAGAGCGAGGCGAGGCGAGAGCGAGCAGGCGAGGCGAGGCGAGGCGAGGCGAGAGGCGAGGCGAGGCGAGGCGAGGCGAGAGCGAGAGCGAGAGCGAGGCGAGAGCGAGGCGAGGCGAGGCGAGGCGGCAGGCGAGGCGAGGCGAGGCGAGGCGAGCGAGGCGAGGCGAGGCGAGGCGAGGCGAGGCGAGGCGAGGCGAGGCGAGGCGAGGCGAGGCGAGGCGAGGCGAGGCGAGGCGAGGCGAGGCGAGGCAGGCGAGGCGAGGCGGCGAGGCGAGGCGAGGCGAGGCGAGGCGAGAGCGAGAGCGAGAGCGAGGCGAGGCGAGAGCGAGAGCGAGAGCGAGAGCGAGAGCGAGAGCGAGAGCGAGAGCGAGAGCGAGAGCGAGCGAGAGAGAGAGAGAGAGAGGGGGAGGAAGAGGAGAGAGAGAGCTGCTAATTGCGTGGTGGAGGAGCCTCGACTTCACCCTGACTGTGCTGGTACCTGGGACCAATCTTCCGTCGTTATAGCAACACTTGGAATTGTGGGTGTCAAGTCAAATTTAAGGGACGCTGTTTTTACGAAAAACAAAATATTGCAAAGGGAGAAGCGAAAGGCGTGCATTTTCAGCAAAACATTCAACAGGGATCCCAAGCTTGATAAAAGCTAGGGGAAATATCCCACAGGACCTTCTATTCCCCACCCCCTCATTCATCATTAATTTCCATTCACCGTCCCGAGGAACACATACTCTGCGGACCGACTTCCATCCCAGCGTGCCCAGAACCCGTTGTTGCACCAGAGTCGTCTGAATACGCAGGCAGCAGCAGTACCTGTTCCCGCCATTCCCGAGCTGTCGGTGTCGCTGCTCGAGCCATGGCAAAAACACGTCAACTGCATTCTGCAGCAGAGCGGCCGCTGGATTCGTTCCCGAGAGTAGGTGCATTCGAGGCACTTCATTCCCAGTGACAATCGATGAGCACCTCAAGCTCTCTTCTGCCGTTTCATTACACAACGTCCTTGGAACCGGGATCAAAACGGGAAAATACCGCCCACATCACGAAGCTCGGGTGTTTAAGACGTAATTCTGTTTGATGACACCACCAAAAAGTCTTCATCACTGCAGCTAAAACGTGGGTACTTCTCAGCGCTCAACATGTCCACCTTGAAGTGCACATGAACTGGGGTTGCCTGTGGACGTGACTAACCCCACTGAACCACTGCATGTTGTCTATTGGAGCTCCGCCCTGCCATACACTCGTCACCCCACCCCTCCGAGCTGTGACATACCTGGCTGCCTGTCAGGGCCAGACCCTGTCAGTCACACACAGTCTGACCTCGGCCCACTCCCACCGCGACCGGCGTACACGGCCTCCCGCGGGCCTTCATCACTGAGCACCGTGACATTTCAGAGCGCAGATGGTCGACGGTGGTTTGTCAAGCCGCTCGCTGTTAGCTAGGTGTGTCCATCACATGTGGGCAAAGCTGGTCAGCGCTGTTAGCTAGGTGTGTCCATCACATGTGGGCAAAGCTGGTCAGTTCCATCTCGCTTTTGCAAGCTCTTGGCTTCTGGTTGGTACCTCAACCCCCACCCAACCATTGTGTGTGCGGCAGAGGTTGTGGGTTAGAGAGCAGACAGACAGGACGACGTGGTTATATATATATATATATATATATATATATATATATATATATATATATATACAATTTATAATGATAGGTGAGTGCAACGGGTCACAAAATTATCTCCACGTATATCTGATGGCCAACTAAATTATCTACTTCAGGAAGGAAGAAAATACAGCATTGCACTATTCCATGCAGTTCGTACCGTCTGGATCCAGCTAAATTCAACTCTTCTTGCTTTGGATTGTGCCTTTGGGTATGTTGAGCGACATGGATTTAAATACTGCGCGTGAGAGCAACCGAGAGGGTCGGGAAGACCCACCAACGACCCAAATCGAGAGGGTCGGGAAGACCCACCAACGACCCAAATCGCATGCAAATTGTTTTCGTGTCACCGATCCCCCCAGCACCACATGCTTCCTGAGTCTACACGAGGAGGTACCTTGTGGCTATTAACCAGCCGTGGATGTCTGATTCCTCGATCCGGAAATCACTGTCCGCCCGAATAGTCTACTACGATCAACTGGTGACCGAAGTTCCCGTCCTGCCATAGGCGACCCTCTCCCTGCTGACCTGACCCGACCTTGATACCCTCGTCACTGGCGACCATTCCATTCCATCGCAACAGACACTCGTCCGGCTGACCTGACCCGACCACTGACCTGAGTACCCTCGTCACTGGCGACCCTCCCATCCCATCATACCAGATACTCGCCCGGCTGACCTGATCTGACCCGACCACTGACCTGAGTACCCTCGTCACTGGCGACCCTCCCATCCCATCGTAACAGACACTCGCCCGGCTGACCTGACCCGACCACTGACCTGAGTACCCTCGTCACTGGCGACCCTCCCATCCCATCATACCAGATACTCGCCCGGCTGACCTGATCTGACCCGACCACTGACTTGACTACCCTTGTCACTGGCGACCCTCCCATCCCATCGCAACAGACACTCGCCCGGGTGACCTGACCCGACCACTGACCTGGGTATCCTCGTCACTGGCGACCCTCCCACCCCATCATACCAGATACTCGCCCGGCTGACCTGATCTGACCCGACCACTGACTTGACTACCCTTGTCACTGGCGACCCTCCCATCTCATCGCAACAGACACTGGCCCGGCTGACCCGACCCGACCACTGACCTTGGTACCCTCGTCACTGGCGACCCTTCCATCCCATCGTAACAGACACTCGCCCGGATGACCTGATCCGGCCACTGACCTGAGTCTCCTCATCACTGGCGACCGACGAGAGCTCGGAGGGCGACACCGACTCGTCGCCGTCGTCGCGGCCGGCCGGCGGCGCGTACGCCGGCTGCCCGCCCGGCTCCAGCACCAGGTGCTCCATCGAGTTGGAGAGCGCGGCGCGCAACAGCTGCTGCTGCTTCAGCTGACCGTGCCGCCGGCCGTACTGCTCGAGGAACAGGTCGGCGCCGCCGTCGGCCGGTTGCACGGCCACGCCGACCGTCGTGTGCAGTGGGTGCCGCTTCACGGAGCGCACCGACACACGCCGCTCGCACTCGGACAGCGGCTTCTTGGTCTTCGTCAGGCGCCGCCTGAGCAAGATGGCAGCCACCAGCAGCAGGAGGGCCGCCAGTAGGCCGGCGGCGCAGCCGAGGACTACCAACAGGTCACGTGCTGCCAACAGACACATACAGGGGCGAGAGGTTTAACGGTCCAGTACTACTGACAGGTCACGTGCTGCCGACAGACACATACAAGGGTGAGAGGTTTGACAGTCCAGTACTGCCGACAGGTCACATGCTGCCAACAGACACATACAGGGGTGAGAGGTTTAACGGTCCAGTACTACTGACAGGTCATGTGCTGCCGACAGATACATACAAGGGTGAGGGATTCGACAGTCCAGTACTGCCGACAGACACATACAAGGGTGAGGGATTCGACAGTCCAGTACTGCCGACAGACACATACAAGGGTGAGGGATTCGACAGTCCAGTACTGCCGACAGACACATACAAGGGTGAGGGATTCGACAGTCCAGTACTGCCGACAGACACATACAAGGGTGAGGGATTCGACAGTCCAGTACTGCCGACAGACACATACAAGGGTGAGGGATTCGACAGTCCAGTACTGCCGACAGACACATACAAGGGTGAGGGATTCGACAGTCCAGTACTGCCGACAGACACATACAAGGGTGAGGGATTCGACAGTCCAGTACTGCCGACAGACACATACAAGGGTGAGGGATTCGACAGTCCAGTACTGCCGACAGACCACCTTCTGCCAGCCAACACGCAAGGGATGAGGGTTCCCCTTGCGTACGGCACCACTTGCATACGGTACAGAATGTAACCAGAGCGACCTGGCCCGGCCGAACTGTCTTCGAAAAGCAAGGTAACTTGTTCGCCATAACGTTTCGTGTTCAGGCTTCTCCATTCTGTGTCTGATACGTGCTCTTTCATGTTGATTTGTGTCTCAGTTTTTTATCCCGATATTCTTCATGAAATGTTCTTAGTCGATGTTGATATGAATGACTTCGGCGATATCCCCGTTCGCGGGCAGCTAACCATATATCTCGCACCGCAGCCGGCACTCGCCATCCGGATCTCCACCGCAGCCGGCACCCGCCATCCGGATCTCCACCTCAGCCGGCACCCGCCATCCGGATCTCCACCTCATCCGGCACCCGCCATCCGGATCTCCACCTCAGCCGGCACCCGCCATCCGGATCTCCACCGCAGCGGGCAGCCGCCATCCGGATCTCCACCGCAGCGGGCAGCCGCCATCCGGATATCCACTGCAGCGGGCAGCCGCCATCCGGATCTCGCACCGCTGCCGGTACCCGCCATCCGGATCTCGCACCGCTGCCGGTACCCGCCATCCGGATCTCGCACCGTAGCCGGTACCCGCCATCCGGATCTCGCACCGCTGCCGGTACCCGCCATCCGGATCTCGCACCGCTGCCGGTATCCGCCATCCGGATCTCCATACCATCCGACACCCACCATCCGTCCCGGGTGGCAATTGGATTAATTCTGGACCTACGTATCTGCACGTAGTTGGTTTGCAGGTATTTGGGTTGTCTGTAGTAAACAACTGAAGTATTAAGCATTTGGTTTGCATCTCGAAGTCTGTAGTTGAGGCCCAGAGAGGGATGGCGCTTTTTAATTCTGCATTTAGCAATGCAATTTGATAAATGTATCTCATCCGAAATCACCCGATCTCTGCATACATGCTTGAAGGCGTGTTGCTTTGTAAACACTCAAGGCAATGCGCATATGAGTATGACTGACATACACGGAGATTCAACTTCCTTCGCGCTTTTAGCACGTACCTTCGCCATCGACCGCCTCCGGAGCAGGTCTAATGCTGGTATTTAATTGAAATAAGGTTGATGCAGTACGGCAACGAAGGAAAGCTTAGGCTGTGAGGCAAAGCGGGTGCTCGTATATGCCGAATGGTGGGAGTGACAACATGCATTCAGTGATGAATCCACTCCGTGCATGATGCAAAAGGTACCGCTGCATCCCGTGCGCGACACAAGCAGGCCAGAACTCGGCAGCGAAACAACGTGCCTGCAGCAATGTATTTAATGAACGAGACTCGTGACGACTGTGTTGTGTTTTGGTCAAGACAAGAGCAGGAGAGGAGACCGAAGTTTAGAATGTTGATGTGGCACAGAGCTGTGCATAACACCCGAGCTACTCGCGAGGTGTTGTGACTCTTGACGGGGCGGACTTTGCCCATCTGTAACGATTTCGGTGCCGGGAAGCGGAAGTGCACTGGGTGCTTGATGTGATAAACACATCTCCACCTACTCGAGAACGACATTACACCGACTGATGTGGTCTATACACGTAACAGTATGTTTTGCAGCATCTTGCAGCTGCCTGGAGCGAGCAAGAAAAAGTCGGTCCAATTCGAGCAAGTCTGCGGTCATGTATATCGACAGAAATGACGAACGACCCAACCTGACCCGACCATCACGTTTCCAAAATAGCAACGGTGCTTTTGTTGCTAATTTCCATCACAATGCTTCTTCAGAGGTGCTTGCATTCATCGTTCAAAGCCTGGGCGGCAGTTGCCGCGATGAGGCACATAGGTGGAGCCGAGTTCTGCCACCTAGTGGTACAGCGACCGCGACACCATCGCCCTCCACTGATGACATGGTATCCAATGCCGTTCCACAAAACATGTGCTACAAAACTGCCACGGATGGAATTGCTACGACTTGACTTCTACTGAAAAATAGTCATGCATGACACTCCTTTCGCACCGCAAAACACCAAATGAAAAATTTACAGGCGACTTTACCTCCACTGCAGGAACATTCGTGGGCTTCCTACCACGTAACATGACTTTTGACGCCAAAACTTCTATGAGACATCCCCCTGCTACTTGATTTGTTGCATGGTTTTAAGCTCCATCACATTTACTGCGAAAACGGTTGCGCGAGAGAATCTATATTGCAATCGTCCACCGAGAATCTATATTGCAATCGTCCACCGAGAGAATCTATATTGCAATCGTCCACCGAGAAATCTATATTGCAATCGTCCACCGAGAGAATCTATATTGCAATCGTCCACCGAGAGAATCATATTGCAATCCTCCACCGAGAATCTATATTGCAATCGTCCACCGAGAGAATCTATATTGCAATCGTCCACCGAGAGAATCTATATTGCAATCTTCCGCCGACTTCATTTCTACTAGTCCCACTTGGTGCTCCCGCCTCTGTGCGAGAGCACGTTCACTGCAAAATCTCTATGCAACATTACTTCCCCACATTATTACTTATGTTCCTATTTCCTTTCTGTTCACCCCGATAAAATGTCTGTATGGATTCCTGAGTGAGGAGTGTATGTGACATGCACATATATTTCCAAAATATTGGTATTTCATGTTCTGGGATATTCTCAGATGATGCTAACCATCATGACCTTTATCATATAAAGGTCACTCATTGCATTGTTCTTTTCTGGCCTTGTTGACACTGAAGCGCACTTCAGGGAATTTACGACCTGGACCTGGGGGATTCGTTTTGAGCACTGAATGGTCCAGCTGTCACGAAGTGCATTTGGTAACACGACATCGTTGGGCATGAAGCTTTCCTTCCAGGAACTACTTGCGCGCATTGTATTACTCTTTCACACCATATTCTTATTCTCACCATATTCACGACATATTCTATGTGATATATATCCAGGCTCCAGGATCTCCCTCTTTATGAATTATGCATGCACTTCTTCTGATGTACTTTTATGATATATATCCTGGGTTAACGCTACCAATGGGCTATTTAAGTATTGGCATGGCTTAATGCCATGACCCAACTCTTCAACCTGGATACAGAATTGTGACCCTGTGTAGGAAGCTACGCATATGGTCGTTGACACATTCATAACTTTGGAACAATGTGCCCTAAAATCATGCTTGCGACACAGAAGGAAGTGTTTATTGTTGAAATCATGAATACATATTGCATGTTGCTTTCCATATCTTACAACAGCCACATATGTTAAATTCAGCATTCAGTTCATGCTACGCTATTCAAAAAATATTAGTACCCCCTTGGTGCTATTTCAAATGTCAAATTCCAGCACCACAGGGTTGCTTGAATTAAGCATCTTTCTGGAGTTGGTATCGCATCGCAAAATGTCAAGTGCTAAATATAAGCATGGTGCTTATAAATAGCACATCTTCATTGGGCCATATTTAGTAACAGGGTGCCGAAATGAGCACCCATGGGGTGCGTGCGCTTTAGTACCCACAGGGTACTAGTTTTTGCTCACGCCAAAAACCAGCACCTCCTGGGTGCGGTTCGTCTATGGTGCTAGTATATTTAGCACCCATTGGGCTTGAACCGAAATTGGTCTCCTTGATAGTAACGTACGGGTGCTGCTGACTTACTGTATTTATGCGGACGGATGACTTCTTTGCTACATGTTAGCTTTTGATACCGATATTAAATATTATAGCTTAAC
This sequence comes from Ashinkailepas kermadecensis, assembly GCA_034440615.1. Classification (NCBI taxonomy): domain Eukaryota; kingdom Metazoa; phylum Arthropoda; class Thecostraca; family Neolepadidae; genus Ashinkailepas; species Ashinkailepas kermadecensis. The sequence continues at coordinate 38,541 of JAOTOM010001422.1, read as the reverse complement.
CTCCCTTTGAAGTAAGTATATCCCCCACCCCAAACACAAAACTTGCAAATATTTCATGCAAGATAATTGTTCTAAACTTTTCCCAACTAAAAAGAACAAAACCTAACCTACCCTAACCTAACCCCACCTAACCCAGCCTGCTTAACAAATAAATAAAATAAATATTGGAGGGTTTTTATTTCAATATAAAATGTTGCAACTAAAATCCTAACCTCATGCAGCCTAACCCGGCTGCTTGCTTCATGGAGGAAAATGTGTGCAAAACTTTTATCATGCACATCCTAAGTGACAATAATGCCAAATAAACCAACCCAACCTAACCCAGACAATGTCTTTCATCTGTTATGAAAGCTCCACCTTTATCACAGTTCAATCTTCCATGTCACAGTGCCAGTCATGAACAAATGTTGATGAAAGAGCAGATCCATTGGCTCCATGGCTACAAAATTATCAAAAACCAATGAAATATATAATAATGTCATAATGTCATAAAGTCATAACGTCATAATGTCATAAAGTCATAGAGTCATATAAAGAGCCATAGTGGCCCATCTAGGTTAAGCCTATACAATTTTCTGTTAGCAACAATTGGTTGTGATAATCCAGGTTCTGGAGCTTTCTGTCAGCTAATAAATTATGAGCAGCACAATAAACCGCCCAAAAACCATTGTCTGAGAAATGAATTTTAGCCCACAAAATAAGCTGCAACTGGCATGCTGTGAAGACACATCCACCTTGTACAGACTATGATAGGCTTGTGATTCTGGATCCAGAGTTTCTCTTGATCCCAGAGAGACTTTTCTTCACTGCAATCTTGCCGCACGAATGCACCGATCCGCACGCCATCGTATCCTAAACCAAAATGACCGAATGTTCACAGTTGTTTCATTCAGCAGCGTTAAGGTGCTAATGCTCCCACCATTTTCCATGCTGCTTATTTTAACTACCCAATTGCTAACTGTAAGCAGCATAGAGTGTTCAAACTCTCGCCAAAAAAAACGAACTGTAACAGTGCTAGATATAAGGAGTTGTGTTATTCTGGACTGCTTGGCGTAATACTCATCGCTGCTAGGATCAAGCACCCTCATTCTTGCAGTCTAGCACCTGCAGGCTAGAATTAGCCCCATTCAGCCGAATAGTAAATATGGTGCTTGTTACTAGCATCCTTAGGGAACAGCGTTGTTTGAAACAGCCACTTAGCATGCAATTAGCAGCAAAAGTGCTAATCATTTTTACAGTATATAAGTGCATAACCCAGTATTACTTAGGAATACCTAATACTAGCAGCCATGCGATTTGCAAATCAAACACAGGGTTCTAGAAGACGAGCATAATCTTGATGTGGATGAAGAAATTCATGATGAATGTGATTAACCGGACTAATTCTGCCATGAAGTTGATTTAGAAAATAAGTTAATGGCAAGGATGTCGTTTCATGAAAATGACTGGCATGACTCAAATACCTGATGGTATGAAGGTTAAAGGTAAATGCGTCCTAAGCACATACACAGGCAAAAACCTATGATGTGTTGATCATATACGTGAAAGAAGAGCATTACTTCACCGCGCAGATATCCAGCGCTCAAAATATGAATGCTACTACGGTGTGAAAAGGTCAGTACTGAGCAGAAGGGTCCTGTTCTGTATGTCCCATTTCCCAGTATGTTTATGTTTGTGTATATGGTGGGCCGATCTTCGATTACACCACCGCATTAATATATCAAACGACGCCACCACCGTGGATGATGTGGGGGTTTCCCCTCCCCCAGTCATTGTCCCGTCGAGATCGTCCCCCACAGTTGAGGAAGACTACCAAAGCGGCACTTCCCGTACCTTAGATCAGGACGTCGTTCTATGAAGTCGAATGGTGGGTCCCAGAGACTAAGCGGTGGGCGTAAGTACGATTTCCTCAAGGGGGTGTGGGGGGGGGGGGGAGGAGACTAAAAACTCGTCGGATTTCGACCACCTATGCCCATTGTCGCAATCGGAAAATTATAATGTAAACTTGATTTTACATAATTTTTTTCTTCAAATTTGACATCTCCCACGCTTGGATAAGCTAAGTCCATTATGGCCGAGTCAGCATTAGATTATGACCCGTAATCCCATGGACATTTCTTGCGTCGTTTCCAAACATCTGATATAGGTAATTATAATATATCATCATGACTGCAAAATTCGAACGTTTATGATAAACAACACGAAGCTGTATCTGCGCTACTAAAGCGCAATTCACATCAGCTCTGCCGAGATCAAAGTCACAACTTCAATATTAAAAGGTTCCAATAATTGGTAAGGTCATGTTTGTAGGTAATCACTTAGGCACCTGCAAGTACAGGTAATGTGAGGTGGTTAAACATGTCAAAAATTCAAAGAACAAGTAAAGCCGTGCAAAGTCCAAGTGACAAATGACTTATCTAAGAAAGATATCGGTAATGACGAAGGTCCAGACATATTTGGCTGACCTCAAAGTTTTAATTGTGGGGCTTGGGCCCCACCAAAAGTACATAAAACGATGCACATGCTTTAGACGGCGCCTCACCGACATTATAGACAGCCCATCTCCGACTTCAGATGGCAACTCATGGACTTAATACGGCCCCTCCGAATTAAGACGGCGCCTCTCCGACCTTAGATGGCTCCTCTCTGACTTCAGAGGACGTTATCCGAGCTCAGGCGACCGCTCTCATACTTTAGGCTGGCCCTTTCTTATACAATGTGGTACCTTTCCGAATTCAGTCGGGCCATTTCAGGTCTGAAGATGAACCTTGGGTTCTTTTACGACGCATTCAACTGCTAGGTCGCATAGCGTCGTCAACCTCACACGCCGATTAGTGGCAGGTGGCTCAGGTTATCCCACAGGTTGTAGGATTTGAATCCACAACATTGCGATCAAGAGTTCAGCGCGGTACCGATTGAGGTAACGCGACGCCTATTTCGTTTCATTTAGGCTGAGCTTGTCACTTACTCATTCCTCAGGAGGTCTCAGTCTCATTCCTCAGGAGGTCTCAGTCTCAGAGTACATTCCTCAGGAGGTCTCAGTCTCTTTCATCAGGCTGCAGTAAGCCGCAGAAGTACATTCCTCAGGAGGTCTCAGTCTCTTTCATCAGGCTGCAGTAAGCCGCAGAAGTACATTCCTTAAAAATTCCAACAACAAATAAGACACCTCATAAATAGCTTGGATTATCCAGACCGACGAATCGACCTTTAGGTACTTATGACGTCATAGTCCCACAACCTGAGGTTACCAATGAAGAATGTTTGCGCGAAATGGTGGAAAATTAATCAGTCTACAGGTACCAAAGTGTGGGCTGCTCTGATTATTTGTGTGGAAATTGTCAGGACAAAATTAGGACGGAAGTATTTACTCCCCAGGAGGTCGCTGTGAACGTGGCGCGACGCGCCAAGGGTGCAACCACATGCCACCTACCACATGCAGTGCAAATAGGGGGGGCAATTTCATATTCACGAACTTGTGTTCTCGATGAGGTAGAGAAGCGTGATGAACACCATCATATAGTCCTTCCGTTGTTTGTTGTTTATTGGGTGGTTCACGACGCACTTTATGCACGATCACGGCTAATAGCGCCGCCCACACTGTTTCGCCGGTGGGCCGCGGGGTTGGGAAATGTCCCGAGTGGTGCTGGTGTCGAACCCGGGACCTTGGTATCTAGAACTGAACATCTTAACCACTCGGCCATCCCCGCCCCTTTCGTAAGCTCAAACAGTGACTTCGGTGCATATTTCCTGCCCTACATTGCTGTCCGTTCTGGCGCTGCGGCCGCTCCAGCGTCTCCCTGCCGTAGTACACATCTAGGGTACATTTTCGGTTGTCTGAAAGACGTCTGATAAGATATCAGCTGAAAATTTGGCATGCATATATCTAATATTGCACTCCATCAAACGTGTTCCTGTGTTCTTAAAACTTTATGTTGGGGGAAATTCTTCGAATTCTGAAAAATTAAATGGGAAATGTCAACATGTGAAAATGGTGCCAAAATCATGAAACATTTGAATTTGATCTTGAAGGAAAGTATGAAATTCATTCTTGTGAAAGCCTAGTTGTCCACCCCTATTCCCAGTTACCTACTGTTTGTGGAGACAAAAATGCTTCATTTTGTCCAATTGTGATACTTTTGAATAGCGTTGTGGAATTTACCATACGAGTTATGCAAATTCAATGGTGCAAGATTGAGCGGAGATGGGGGCAGAGACAAAACACAAGTTAGGAGTCGGAAAGGGATAGATATGCAAGGTAATAGGCCAAATACCTTATCAGAATTCAATTAGACGATTATTCACCTCTAAATACTGTGAGCTATGAAAGGAGTCCATATGGGTAGAATTCAGCCTGCGGGAAAGAGCATCACCCACAAGCAAACAAATACAGATTTAGACATCAATCATCGTCCAGTCGTTCCCCAAGTATTGTGTGAAGGGCATAAGGGAATTTTACCAGTCAAATACGGGTGTGTTTCATAGCTTTTTATTTCACTTTCAGATGTGATGCTATGATTCAAGCTTCATGGCGAAGTAAGCGAATACTGCCTGTCAGAAGGTTGAATGGTAAGGGAGGATGCAGGCAGGGGAGATGACGTAATGTGGGTGGCAGGGCTAGGCGGCTTAACGTTTTTCTCGACATTTTGTGTGTTATATATATTGCGACTCGATTTTCTGCGTGTGCATTCGATGTTTTGCTATTCGATATCTTGTGTATTCGATATGTTGCGTATTCGACATTGTGCGATTCGATACTTTTTGTGCACGATATTTTTGGCATTCGATATTTTGTACCTGAAATATTTTGCTTTCAGTATTTATGCACCGGATATTTGGGGTTTCCATAGGTTCCCTAAAGCCGTCTCCAATATAAAATGGCGGGAAATTGTGAAAAGGGTCGCATAGCAGCCGCATAAATACAACCGTGTCAAATGCAAAAAAAAATGGAAAAGAGCATATCTAGGCCACAAACAACGCATCGGTGTACCATTGTCACCGTATTGTCTTGACACCACATGCCTAATTTGTATCCCCTGCTCCTGGGTGTTACTGTAGGCGGTTTCACGCGTGCACTAGCGGGAAGTAATCGTTATGCATCTCAATGACGGGGTCCGCGTATAATAATTACGTTGATCTGAAAGCTTTTAGTCTGTAGATTTGACCAATTTATGATATCAGTAAACAAACAGAGTACGTTCAGTTACCTGATACGACAAGTTTTTGGGTTAGTAACAGCTTGTTAATGCACAAACCCTGAAAATGTACACCTACATCCGCGCCTGGGACGTCATCTAGTCGGAAATCTGGAAGTCAGACCAAGCGAGCCTGACTTCGGAAGTAAACTCGATGACAACAGCTGTTGGCCGAATTCAGCGGTCTTCAAATGCCGCATTTTCCGAGCACTCGACCACTCTGATCAATATCGGCAGCCAGCTTCAACTGCGGTAAGTGATTGGCCCTTTATGATAGCTATGACGAATCATAATCAACGTTTAAAAAAATGACGTCATCGTTTGTGCTCTGATTGCATCATTTACGGCTGAAATATGTCACGCGAGTCAACAAACAAGTTTGTCTCAGATGCGAATATTTTGGACGTGTTGCGGTCTTTTGGGTGCTGTAAACAATTCATGCTTTGTTCTTTCTTGCGAGTATGATATTCAAAGACAAGGATCAATTCCCCCCCCCCCCAGTAGGGGTCATTCAGGCAGGAGTACAGCGACATTTAAAAACTGAGCCTCGTATGGTGCGGTACAGCGGATGCCATTACAACTGTAAACAAACCGCTTGTAAAGTGGAGAGAATTGAATATTTTCGGGAGCGCCAAGATGGAATCGTAGCATCTGGAAATGATATATTTCAATATATATTCATAATACAGGTACTTCACAGCCTTAAAATGAAACGTAAAAGGGAAAATATTCATCCACAGGACACATTACCACTTCCTCCCCAATATTGTATATTTGCTGATAATCCAACGTCAAATTTATGCTCTATCCGACAACTCCTACCTCCCGGCCATGTTGCCAAATGCGGCCAGATTGGCTAGTTGTTTCTGTGAATTGAGCGCTTTTTTTCAAACAGTGCCACAATTTGAATATGTTGGTTGAGTTTCATATTGAATTTATTACTTCATAGTTAAAACTTCTGGAACATTTCATATATACAGATAAAGTACATAAATTTCAACGATATGGCCTTTATACTAGACGAAGTCATCGACATTGCATCCCGGTGCTTATTGGCCGCCGTGAAACGGGCTATTGTTCACTGTGGGCAAATTTCGTTACTAACTCCGACCTGATGTTCTCCAGACATCCAATGCAATGGCACAACACATCTCGCGTTCAGAATAGTCGAGAACTGCATTTCCGTTCAGTTGGTTCCCTTCGTTATCATTGTGTGCGCGGCCTGGCCTGCCCGACCGGCACCAGTCTGCTCCTCCGCTTCAATGGGAGAGAGGAGTCTTGAGGGAAAGCAGACGAAAACACCCGCCGCGCGGGTTTGAATGACAACAGGTGCCGTCGCGCTTTGGACATCTCTGATCGTAAGTCCAATGTCTTGTCCTTTGAGGCGTATTAACGACTTGAAATAATTGTGTAGTGTATGCATTGATTTAGTCGGGCTCTAAAAATGTAGATGCTGTTTACTAATTCTAGTGGAGTGGATAGCCAAGCAACCATGCTGTGAACCATTAAGATAGGCTTCACAGTTGCTATGCTTTTTTAAGGCCCAGCATTGACCAACAGTTCGGTGACATGAACGCGCCTAATAAATGACACCATCGGAGCTTTAATTAATTTAGATGTCTTTGCTGGACGCATACAATCAAAATGCTCGCATTTTAAGATCAAGCAGACAGAGACATGATGACTTTGGTAACCCGCGAACAGTGCACACGAGCTCGTGACGCTACCTGCCGGCGAAGCCTGGGATATACACATGTTGGCCGGCCCTGTGGACGGAGCGGAATTTTTCCCGGTCCGTTGGCGGTGTGAACCAACCTTAACACAATCTTCAGAGTCCGTGAGCAGGGCACGTATTTGGACCAACACAATCTTCAGCGTCAGCGTGCAAGGGCTCATATATCTGGACCAACACAATCTTCAGCGTTCGTTTGCAGGGGCTCGTATATGGACCAACATGACCGTCAGCATCAGTGTGCAAGGGCTCAGATATCTGAACCAACACAATCTTCAGCGTCCGTGTACAGGGGCTCAGATATCTGGATTAACACAATCTTCAGCGTCAGTGTGCAGGGGCCCATATATGACTAATTCAATCTTCAGCGTCAGTGTGCAGGGGCCCATATATCTAGACTAATTCAATCTTCAGCGTCAGTGTGTGCTCACAAACCTATGGAAAACACAGCGTCGCTCCAGTCGTTGGCAACTGAATGACAATTCCAGTGTTTTGAGGTTAGATAGCGTATTGTTTGCTTGCATTTGTCACAGCTAGCCTTCCCTTCCACCACTGACCACCACACCCTATCCCTGACCCAGTCTGACTTCCACCACTGACCACACCCTGACCCTGGCTCAGTCAGACTTCCACCACTGACCACACCCTGACCCTGGCTCAGTCGGACTTCCACCACTGACCACCACACCCTGACCCTGGCTCAGTCAGACTTCCACCACTGACCACCACACCCTGACCCTGGCTCAGTCAGACTTCCACCACTGACCACCACACCCTGACCCTGGCTCAGTCGGACTTCCACCACTGACCACCACACCCTGACCCTGGCCCAGTCAGACTTCCACCACTGACCACCACACCCTGACCCTGGCTCAGTCGGACTTCCACCACTGACCACCACACACTGACCCTGGCTCAGTCGGACTTCCACCACTGACCACCACACCCTGACCCTGGCTCAGTCGGACTTCCACACCACCAACCCTGACCCCCACTTCCACCACTACCACCACACCTGACCCTGGCCCAGTCGGACATCCAACCACTGACCACCACACCCTGACCCTGGCTCAGTCAGACTTCCACCACTGACCACCACACCCTGACCCTGCATCAGTCAGACTTCTACCACTGACCACCACACCCTGACCCTGGCTCAGTCGGACTTCCACCACTGACCACCACACACTGACACTGGCCCAGTCGGACTTCCACCATTGACCACCACACACTGTTGCTCTGAGATCACTGTGGTGTTTGTTTGCTGGAGCTATAGCGGTACCCATCCAGTGGGTATTTGTATTCATCATCAAACTGCGAAATACATCACGAAAGCATTCAGCGAAGGCACAATCGCGGACCAAATCGCAAAAAAAACAGCATGCTCAGGAGGAATAAATGCCGTATGCTCGGGAAGAGTGATAAATTGAGCTCAAAGGGAGCTCTTAGAGAGCCTGGAAAACTGTCTAATGTCGGTGAAGCAGAGCTTAATCAGTCCGTTAATACCGAAAGGACGCATCTGGTCCCCGTGCGACATACCTACTTGCGAAAGTTACTGATTTTATCATACTTTGACCGCATCGATCATAGGGCTGAGACGACGCCACTATGATGTACAGACGCAAAATAACTGTATCAAGGACTCCAAGACTCAAATTTCGCTACATGAGGCATTGATCTTGCTGGATTTCTCAGAACATTATTCGTTCATCATTCAGGATGCTGTGCAAGGGTGTCACTGGGAAAACGTGCAGACAATTGTTCTCTCGTTTGCTTCGCATGCTAAGCTAGATGGTGAAGATGCTAAAGCTAAAAGTTGTTCTGTCATTAGCGACAGCATGCTGGATACGCAGGCGGCGTGCATCTTCGCGACACATGCCATAACATGCATACAGTCGCAGAGCATGTATCAATACTCTGCTACACCACTGACGGCTGCGATGCTCAGTACAAACACACAAATACAACATTCACAACGTGACCCTGTACAAAGAAGAATTCCGCCTGGACTGTGAGTCGCATTTGTTCGCCACCTGTCACGGGAAAGGGCCCTGCGACGGCACTGGCGGAACTGGAAGACGTCTGGGTGCACAAGCCAGCCTCCAACGTCCTGGAGTCCGACCAGATCCTCACGCCAAATGCCATCATGCTTTGATCACGATTCTGATATTTTTAGGCTTCTGCAATCAACCGTTCCTCGTTGGCAGTGACGTCGGAAAAATGACAACATCCGGAAACTGGTCCAATAAAACGCAATATCTCTGCAACCAATGCACATTTTCACACCTACATATGGTGCATACAAATGCATATGACGTATGCATGCATATGATGTGTGCATATCATGTATGCATATGTATACGATGCATTCATAATTATATGATGCATACATGGAGTCTGGACCTGCCAGTCCGTAGTCCGCTGATCGTTTTCACAAGGACAAATCTATTTATGGTCTTTATAAACCCAGCGGAGTTGCATTGCTTAGATGTGTGGCATCGAGTGGCCATGTATTTCATGGCATTTACCAAACCAAGGCTTGCTTAGCGAACCGTTCGTGACACTCTAACCTATCGCACGCATCTATAAATTTTGATGTTACTGCGATCTCGAATATTTGGTGTTATAAAAGGACAAGGCGCCAGTTTGTTCGCAGGAATCTACTTCAGGTTTGTAACGCAAAAAGATATAGCAGAGATGGCAAGGGTGGTCAGGAAACGATTTGCGGGAGCTCAGACCAGCAACCCCACTGCATGTGAACACTATGTGAACACCATGTGAATACCATGTGAACACCATGTGAACACCATGTGAACACCATGTGAACACCATGTGAACACCATGTGAACACCTTCGAATGGTTCACTGCGATGCCATTCAAGACGTCCGGAACTTGTTAAGGAGCCTCACCTGTAGTGCGTCAGTGTTGGGTTTTAGCTTCATCGCATCATGCTTTGCGTAATGAATGTAATGCAGATAAATGTGTTTAGATCCAAACAACTTAATAATAGTGCAATTTCCAGCGGGCAAACAATATAATTACGAATATACCACATAACATAAAAACACTACCGTCGCTACATCTGAAGTCGTCCTCCACAGTGCACAGTGCACGGACGCTGAAGATGGTGTTAGTCTGTCGGCGGGACGTGATTTTAGGAGAAGGGTAGCAATGGGAGATGGGGGGAGGTACAAGGACAGGGGGTAGACATTCTGGCCCGACGCCGTGCTGGATTCCATGCATGGCATAGCGTCGGCATTATGTTTCAACTGATTTTTTTAATGAAGTATTGACCCAGATGCAAAATGGTACGTAGAATTCAAAAACCGGTGTTAGAAAAAATCGAAGAAATGATCGGCTCCTGAAATGTAATCCTTTAGGTGCAAATCTACGAAATAATCAAAGAATCCAAATAATTAATGTTCTATGTCATTACCAATACCACTGCATTGGCTTCGTGACGTGTGACGCTTCGTCGTTGGTTGCAGAGATATTACCATTTTATTGAACCAGTTTCAGGCTTGATGTTGCATATACGTCGCTGCCATTTGGAAACGGTTGATCGCAGAAGCCTGAAAATATCGGGCTCGTGATCAGGTTAACCCATTGGCACAATTTCTTCAACATATGAGAAGGTTGCGTGCTCTGCGTGTTGATTTGGCGTAGAATATGCCGAATATGGAATATGCCGAATAGGGAATATGCCGAATAGGGAACATGCCAAATATGGAATATGCCGAATATGGAATATATACACAGGTGTCTTTGTGAAACTGATGGATGGGGGGTAAATGACCTTTTTATGGTCAAAACTGTCCAAAACCGCTTTGATTTGGTGTATGCACATTCGCCCAATGTTAAGCTTCGGTCTGGTTGCAGTAGAGGGGGAGTAATGAATGATTGCGAGGCCCCTTCAATCCCCTGCATCCCCTGGGTCCCATGCAGGGGACCCCCTTAAGGTATGCAACGTGACACCGCTGACAACATAATATGCCACAAACCGAGAAATATTTCAATCATCATGGAATCCGAAGTGGTACATACAAATTTCGATTCAGATGAGATTTCCCGTTCGCATTTGCACCCTAAGCGCTCATTCCCGCGCTTAGGTAAAGCAATTATTAAGTCAGGGACGAAAGAGAGTCAGTTTTTTTTCGTGGATAGGGAGAAGGTATACATGGGCCCTGACATGGCGCCATTTACTGGCTAATCACCTCACACTTAGATGCCCTGGGTAGTGAGGTCAGCCCAATTTAGTACACGTTGCTTTATGGAGGTGGCTGGACAGGAAGTGCATTTTCCCCAGGTTGACCACATATTTCTTTAAGCGCTACCCTGATTCTGCAGCACGATCGGCTCTATTCGATAAATATATTGATGCATTGACATGCGTGGGATGCATTTCGGTCATATATCGCGTAAATCTAACCGTGCAAGATAGTCTAGTACTGAAACAGAATTAGTGTCACGGCTGGCAGAAACATTTAATGTTTCAGCTCCAGTATTCTCCATGCATCTTCCAATCATGCAGTTGGAGATTGTGGACAATAAACAATTGCATCAAACTACCATGTAGTCGAATGCTAGGTACTTCTGCTGTAAAACTAAACATTACGTATTCACATATTTTAATAACATGTTGAAACCGAGCTGTATCAATTATTTTCCGAGCACTCATGAACTTCCTCAGTTGAATCCGACTGTATGTTCTGCCCCCGTGAGCAACACAGACGGCCATGCTTAACCCACACACAGTAACATCAGCAAGAACACACCGTTCACCAATCTGCCAAGCTAGAGCTAACTCACCGTCCATCGTCCCCTCCTCCGCCTCCGCCGCCCCGGCGGCAGCAGAAGTGCCTGCGGCGATCTGCAGGCACGCCGACCTGCGACCTCTGCGGCCGCCAGCCGGCCTCCGACTGGGCCGACGCTATCTCAGTGCAGTCGTCACGCTCACAAACGGCACCAGCGTCGATACACCGACGGTCGGCCGGCCCGCCCAAGGCGTCGCAGCACGCGGCAGTCCGATGCCTCGGTCCGACCTGCCGCAGCCAACACGTCAGGACGATAATTAAACACGGCTCGTCGGATTGTGGGAACGGCTGTCGCATTAGCGCGCCGTACCGCAGCTACCACGCACGGTTCCCAGCAGCGATGATGCGGTCGGGCGGGTACCGAGCTCTCCGAACCGATGGACGTCAGCAGCTTGCGACGGTGCCCTCGCAACAGCCGATGGCGGCTGAGGTATCCAGGAGACTGAGGGATCAGGGTCATAAATCATTATGGGGATGGCTGGTGTTCCGACAAACGGCCATTATTAGTTTCGTGAATTGTCGTGGAACGCAGAGATTGCTGTAACAACTGTGATGGTGGTTCAAGGCAAATGTGCAATAAAGCTGAAATATGTATCCAAAAGATTGCTTGATCCCAAAACTTGGCTGATTTGTGCACATATTTTGCTTCAACTTTGGTTTATCGCCCAATAATCGAAGTGGGAGGGAAGACATAAGACAGATGGCTCTGAACGCCATGCGAATGACGGGCGATTCTGAGACGTGGAGTACATTCAACCTTTTACTATTCATATGTGCATTCAGTGAGATCATGGATTGCTTAATTAATTGATGAAACAATGAATAATTCTGGTTTGCAACGATATATCTCACTCGCTTGGCATTGGTAAGAGTGTCTACCTTGTGGCCGCGCTCATGGCCAACTGGACAGGTACTTAACGATATGCAGCACTTGTAGGTCACCAGGGGCAATCAGTAGGCCATAGGAGATATTTGCGGGTGTTAAAAGGTCAACATTGATGACTGGAACTTTGGGGATAGTTGATCCGACACGAAAGGATTAGTGAACACCGACGACAGGTTGGGGGAGGGGAGGAGGGATACCTGGTTAAAAGTCCCCGGTTGGACCCAGTCCAAAAGTACCAGAATGTCCACATGGTGCTACCTCTCACCTTGCTGTCAGCCCCAAGCCCGGATCGTAAACGTTAATATCCATTTACAATCGAAGTCCATGGAGAACCAGAAGGGTAATATAAATGAAATCCGTTTGGAATAGCATGTGATTTGATACACCCATCAGAGAACTTCGAGATAATAGTAGCTTCCAGATCAATTTCAAGCCGAATTCCAATCAATTTTGTGGCAAAAATTATTCGCAATCTGGTCCCGATCCGATCCAATCCGATATGCGTATGCATAATCAAATCGACGTTATGCTCTGCCAGCGATCAATTGCAGCTGATGGTGGCGGCCCGGTGAGGCTCACGGTGGTGCGTGGAGAGGTGTGGTGAGAAGTGTAGTGAGAGGTGTGGTGAGAGGTGTGGTGAGAGGTGTGGTGAGAGGTGCGGTGAGAGGTGTGGTGCGAGGTGATGTGAGAGGTGTGGTGAGAGGTGTGGTGGGAGGTGTGATGAGAGGTGTGGTGAGAGGCGTGGTGAGAGGTGTGGTGAGAGGTGTGGTGCGAGGTGTGGTGAGAGGTGTAGTGAGAGGTGTGGTGAGAGGTGTGGTGAGAGGTATGGTGAGAGGTGAGGTATGGTGAGAGGTGTGGTGAGAGGTGTAGTGAGAGGTGTGGTGAGAGGTATGGTGAGAGGTGTGGTGAGAGGTGTGATGATAGGTGTGGTGAGTGGTGTTGTGAGAGGTGTAGTGAGAGGTGTGGTGACAGGTGTGGTGAGAGGTGTGGTGAGAGGTGTGATGGGAGGTGTGGTGAGAGGTGTAGTGAGAGGTATGGTGAGAGGTGTGGTGAGAGGTGTGGTGAGAGGTGTGGTGAGAGGTGTGGTGAGAGGTGTGGTGAGAGGTGTGGTGAGAGGTGTGGTGAGAGGTGTGGTGAGAGGTGTGGTGAGAGGTGTGGTGAGAGGTGTGGTGAGAGGTGATAGATATGGTGAGAGGTGTGATGGGAGGTGTGGTGAGATGTGTGGTGAGAGGTGTGGTGAGATGTATGGTGATATGTGTGGTGAGATGTGTGGTGAGAGGTGTGGTGTGGTGAGAGGTGTGACAAGAAGTGCCCTTCCTGCCACCAGCCGATCGAGACTACACCCAAGTTGTCGCTCCGACACCCATGGCTAGCAACACCTGTGGGCTCCGGCCGAAACAATGTCGATCCCGAGCTGCTGGCCACTTTGCAAGTCGGCCGAAATAAGAAGCGTGCTGGTCGTTCTGTCGGCTATCTGATTTGCTGAGTGCTTGAGCGCGGCATCGAACCCGTGCGCTAGAGCATTAAGGACACTTTCGATAAACAGCTTACTCTTACTTAGGCCATACATATACCAATATAGTGCACAATTCCACTTCGGAAAATCCAATTTGAACCGGCCATTGACTGAGATTTTGGCTGGACGCTATTTCTGCGAGTGATTTACTTTTTACTTTTACTCTTCGCAGCCAGTCGGATTGAGATGACTCAGATGGCAATGGATATTCCTGGATCCTGCGGATTCGTAGTTCATAACAACCTAGGTCTCTTTGGATTATCGCTGACGTAAAGAGTCAGGTAATTCTGGACGTTCTGGGATGCTTTCTTGATTTAGCCATCCATCATGTATCTCGCGTCGGCACATTATCTCAGGATTGGACAAATTTGGACTGATGTTGGCGGAGTAAACCTGCTTCCTGCAACTTTGGAGAGTACAAGCGTTTCTGCCTTGAGGTCATGGATAATGTGATAGGCGAAATGAACTGAAAATGATGGTTCATTTTGCAAACGTTACTTGTTTCTAATTTTCCTCAAAAGCCCATTCACATTATGAGCCGATTCATACGAAAGTTAATAGCATTGGGCACTGCAGGTCTGATGAGCACCAACGTTTGTCTAATGAAGCAAATATGATGCCAACTGAAAACTGAAAGCATTGCAGACCTCTTCATCGACAGCTATGAGCGCAGAGACGAATCCAGAAGGACCGGTTAGGAGGGGGGCTGAACAATTTCAATAATATCTTCTCCAATTTCGAAAAAAATAGGTTTCATATTTGAACAGCTAACCTTCGTGGGATTCGATTATGACAATATTTATCTGAAAAGGTGTTTTATATTTCGAGACAATGACTTTTTTGGGAAAATCTCGGCATAATCGGCCTCTTCGGTGGGGGGGGGGGGCTTCTGTTCCCCCTTAAATCCGACCGTGCATGAGAGCATGCTATAATTTCATGGGTGGTATGATTATGTTCAGCCCATTCTCCATTGTGGTCACTATTTGTCTAGCACCTGCTACGTTCTCCTCCATGTCAGGATCAAGCTTAATTTCAGCTCTTGTTTGCGTCACTTGTAAAGTCTGTCAGATTGGTCGTATTTTTCCTCAAAAACGCACAAGGAAGTATATCCAGAATACGGCAAGGAAGTATATCCAGAATACGGCATGCTTCAGCAGCCGTCGAAACATGTCAACACGCCACATCATCAAGCTGTGATGCAAGAGCAACTTCTGGCATGTGATGGCCGAACTAGAGTTGAGCATTATCATGGACTGATTTATCTGACTGCAGCGTGCTTTTTTTGCGGAATATCATCTTCATTTACAGCTTGGATTGCTATATTCCCATTTGACAAGAGATGAACTATCACCGGCAACATGCTCGCATCTTGATGTGTTCTGATTCTTTCTGATGTATGCTTTAGCTTTCCTCTGCGGCAGGAAAATTTGTATGTTGCTATACCGAATTCAGACCGAAATACATACAAATAATTCATACTTGACCTTTGATAACAACTGGTAGAGGCGCAGCCGAGGTGGGAACGGCTCCCTCCCTTCTTGGCAACCAAAAATACGCTAGATGAAACAAGACATTTTGAGATTTTCATCACTCAAAACCTAAAAATTCCTGCGCTTCGCGCGTCTAATGAGTTCTCTGTTTCACATTTTCCCATCGGATTCGCCCCTAAGAAAATCCTGGCTGCGCCACTGACAACTGTGACACCCCACCCCCCACCGACCCTCGCGGCGAAGTAGATGCTTTCTCGCCATAATTTTCTGGTTGCCGAATAAAGAATGGTCCAATATTCGTGACTGATCCCTCATTCCTGCCTTGAACCGCTACTCTCCTCATTGCCTTCAACCTGTATTAAAATCCAGGTGACGTTTTCGATATACTGCAACGCTCCATTATGTGCGCCACGCATTGTACACGCACACACACACACACATACACACACACACACATATATATATATATATATATATATATATATATATATAGGTATATATAAGTAAATATATGTTTATATGTATATAGATATAATATATATATATATATATATATATATATATATATATATATATATATATATATATATATATATATTTCATTTTCTTATTGACAGGACACAAGCAGTTCAGGGAATGGCTGGTTGGACAATCACTTCCAAACATCGAATCTTCAGGCATGTATGCGAGTGTGATTGAATGTAAAGGATGTGCTTCTCCACCACTGGGGATTGTCGCTAGACGTGGCCGTAACATCTTCATATAATTAGCACAAATGGTCTTTGTTTCATAGACAAGCCGAGTGACATAGACTCGTCCCACTTCAGTAAAAGTTCGCGGACACACTTTTGCTTGTGGGCGGCTATGAATAAGGTGCCCGTATCCGAACCGAACGATTGTTGGTTCGAGTCCCACCTGTCGCCACTCTTCGCCCTTAGCCACTCGCCACTCTCGCCCTTCGCCCTTCGCCCTTAGCAAATTGTCGTCATAGATTGGCAGCGCCATATGACCCAAGCACAGTCGAGTCATTGCAAAACCAAACCAGGTAGATACCTTCGCTTACGTGACCTGGAAGAAGCCAGCGCAGCTGCCCTGACCCAAGGTCACCACGGCTTGGTCGGCCAGTCGTCGCTGTCAACATACAGCATCATCGCGGCCCACCGGCCCGTGCCACAGCACCACCCGCCACCCACGGCACCACACGTGCCACAGCACCACCCGCCACCCACGGCACCACACGTGCCGTAGCACCACCCGCCACCCACGGCACCACACGTGCTGCAGCACCACCCGCCACCCACGGCACCACACGACTGGTCGCCGGCCGCGCCGCCGTCCACAAATTGCGACCAGACTGCCGCCATACGTGCCTACAGCTGTGGTCGAGCCCGCCAGCCATCTGTCGCGCGTGCTTCGACTGTACCTGTGTGTGTACGGTCGGCGGCGCCTGCCCACGCACCAAGCACCCGGCCTGCCCTGTACGCGCCTCACCGGTCGGTTGCCGACACCAGGGCATACGGGTGTCGGCCGGGTATTGATCGTCCGTGCACCGACCCCATTTGCGGGCACGAGCCGGGCCTCACCTTGTAAGCCGTTGGAGGAATACAAGTCTGGCGGTGACTGGCGGCGCCGCAACGCCTGGACATCAGCTATACCGCCATTGCCGTCGTGTGCACTGACTGCTTGGTAACACGGCGAGCTAACTACCCGCACGATCCAGCCGACTCGGGCCGCCCCAGCCCAGCACTGACGCGCCGTCATTTGCTGGAGCGCGACTGGGAACGATTTGTTTTCCAGTCGTCGATGGCAGCGTGAATTACGACGGTGCGTGACCGGCCGAGCGGGTCTCAAAATTACATGTCTGGGGAGCTGAAGATTATGTCGTGCAGGTGATGTATGGACTCAGAGGCATGGGCCCTGGACTCTGTCCGGCGCGCCCGACGTCTACCTGCCGATACGACATCGCACACAGACGGGATGGGCCGTTAACGACGTCACAGTCGGCGGCAGATGGGACCGGCCATTGATAACGTCACAGTTTGGGCTGATCGCGACTGTCTGGACTGGACTGAACAGGCGTCAGCTGACACATTTGGGTTCGCATGTATGTAGACACAGCCAGTCATAGATGGAAGATCACCAGGACAGCTGCCAGTGCATTGTGCTTGAACATTGTGAAGGTGGCATTGCTGAGCGAATACGTTTACATTTCGTACTCGGCCAATCAGCAAGGCCAGATGATTTCGTCTTCCAAAACTTGAGGAAGTTCGCAATGCGCTGTTGAAGCTGGTGTAGCCATGTAGCTATAAAATCTGTAGCAATGCATTTTCAACTCATACGGCCAATAAATATCCCGTCAGCATAAAGAGCAGCATGAACGCTGCGAAACCGGTTCGCAATGCGGCTAATTCGTGTGCAGTCCCTGTCCCTGGTCGTCATGTTGCTGTATGTTATATGGCATACAACAAACGGATGCCACACATGAAGCCTTATTTAGCACGTGGTCTGTTTTTCGGATGTGTCCCATACTTGGTAGCTGACACCGCTGTGGGGCCGAACTCCTATGTAGTCAACCCAACACCCCTGTCGGGTCGGACCTTGAGCCTATACTAAGTGACTATATGTGACCTTGAGCCTATACTAAGTGACTATATGCTTGATAACCTTGAGCTCCGTTAGTCGCCTCTCAAGTGATGCGACCCTTAATACCCCACACTCGCTCTTACATGATAACCAGGCACTCCTGTTTAGTCGCGCTCTTACATGTGATGCGCGACACCCTTAACACCCCCACCACTCCTGTTTAGTCGCGCTCTTACATGTGATGCGCGACACCCTTAACACCCCCACCACTCCCTATCGGGCAGTGTCCTCCACCACTCCCTATCGGGCAGTGTCCTCCACCACTCCCTATCGGGCAGTGTCCCCCACCACTCCCTATCGGGCAGTGTCCCCCACCACTCCCTATCGGGCCGTGCCCCTGCACTAGGTAAACCGACCCCCTGACGGGCCATGCCTCTGCACTAGGTAACCCGACCCCCAGTCGGGCCATGCCTCTGCACTAGGTAACCCGACCCCCAGTCGGGCCATGCCTCTGCACTAGGTAACCCGACCCCCAGTCGGGCCATGCCTCTGCACTAGGTAACCCGACCCCCCTGACGGGCCGTGCCCGTGCACTTGACCGAACGCTACAGGTGCAGCTGGTATAGCACGGCAATTAAGTTGTTACACGACAGGCTGCCAAGGTCGACCTGGTTCGACGCCCTCCAACTGCCGCGGCGCCTCCTGTCGTGCAGTCCGTAACAGTGACTCAGCGGCGTTATCAAAAAGTAAACGCACTTTGACTTTCACCTGTGCACGGCATGCTGCCACCGTCACCGGTGCAGAGCTCGTTGCGACCACTTGTTGACTTTTTGCATTTCCAAAAAGGTTAGCGATGTTTGAAGGTTTGAAGCCAAAACCGCGAGATATTGCACATGGCGAGATCTCGTGGTTGGTACCAGATTTTGGTATTGCGAGTTATTAGGCAGCACGTTTAATCGGACCTCGTGAAAAAGCAATAATCAATCCGTGCTTGAAATGTTTAACACAAACGATATAAAGACATAAAGACATAAAAGATCAGTGCAACTATGAGCCACAAGGGCCCTTCTTGGTTGCACTTGGTACACTGAACCAGTTGCCCACCAAATCTGTCAATCAACCCACCCTGGAATACAGAAAAACAAGCCCCCTATTCCTATAATGATTGTCTATGCCGTTTTTAAAGATGTTCAGTGTGTTGCTACTGACAATTGTTCCTGGAAGCTGGTTCCAGTGTTCTACTACCCTGTTGGTGAAGAAAGACTGTCTTAACCTTGTCCTGCTGTGATTAACTTTAATTTTGAATTGATGACCTCTAATTGCATCATTTCTGTTAAATTCAAACATTTCCCTTAGATATCCCTGCTCCTGACCATGAACAAATTTAAAAACCTCGATGAGATCTCCTCTCAGCCTTCTATATCTAAGTGAAAACATATTCAATTTCTTCAATCTTTCCTCATATGCCAGGTTGCCTATACCATTAACCATTTTTGTTGCCCTCTTTTGTACTCTCTCTAAAAGCCAACAATCTTTCTCATAACTAGGGGACCAAGCTTGGACACAGTATTCCAAATGTGGCCTGACATATGCACAGTAAAGCTTCCTGATGACCTCCTCACTTTTGTATGACACATTCCTCTGTATCGCCCCAAGCATTCTTAGTGCCTTCTTCCTGGCTTCTTTGGTCTGTTCTGATGCCCCCAATTTTGTGTTCAAAATGTAGCATATCCAATATGCTACATTTTCCACATAGGTTAAAGATCACATGAGGTTGAAGTGTGGACCTCGTTCAGAAAGCTTTCGAAATAGTGTCCAAAACACCGGAATGGAATGGCAGAAATGGACGCCAAATTCAGTTTTTGCGTGGCTAACTCCAGAATGACTGAGCCGTCGAGACAGGCCATCTCAGATCAAGTTTCGTCAGGTACCTCGAATGACCTTGGAGAGGTCAACGACCCATGTAAATACGTTAGCTGAGTTGTTCGTCACACCACCATGTCCAACATTGTTCATTTGGAGGACATGAATGAGCTTAATTGCCAATAATTTAGTATTTCGCAAAAAACGTCCCCGCATATTCTATTTTATGATGACATAGCTCACTGACATGACATCTTAAATTTTTGCCATGGCAAGAAGTCGGCAAATAAAGCCCGATCAGATATACCAACCGGCGGCTCGCTAACACGCACAGTCAACCGTGCTTGCGAAAACACTCAGGGGAGAGGTTGCATCAATCTCCACACGGGACGTGGTTCAAGAAATGGCCTTATACATGTTTTGCGAGGTGAGATAAATGCGAGATAAGATGTCTGTCTGTTCCCCGACCTGGTTCTAAGCATGTTTTCAACTTGCATTGAACATGCAAAGATAATCGAAATATTCACGCCTCCCAAATGAGGGTCCATGGGAGCTAAACCATGGGAGTCGAACATTATGTTAAAAATGTTTAAAAGCACCCGATCTCGAAAAGTAAACATCACAAAACAAAGAAAGATGGATATCTAGACTTCGTATGACACGGTGCTTTATGTGATGCGCACCACGACTGGAATTTATGCATTCTCAATTTTCGCCTTCTACTTGACGTTGTGCTTAGTGATGCAAATGCTACTTACTGCAATGAGGCTTTGCAGTAACATTTGCAATGCAGTGCGGTATGTTTTCTTTTGCATCTCGGTGCGGACTAGCCAAGCAGCGAAACAAGCGAACTCTAGAGGCCTGCTGAACAAACTCTGCAGCGTACTGTTTTAAACCTCAAGGGACCTGCATGTGCATCAACGTTTATGAAGACCGCGTAGGCTGCTTTGACGCATGTAGCCAAGCATGTTGTGACGTTCAGTGAACTTTCATACCGTGCAGACAGATACTGGATTTACTTGATAACCTTGGTACGGTTGAACGAATGATGTTCATGGCTGTTTGTGGTGTAAAATAAGGAGTCGTCTTTTTGCTATTTGATGCCAAACGGTGTCACCCATTTCCAGTTATATGTGCATGAAACCGAAATGTGAAAAGGACAGCTCTCTGAGATGAAACTGGAAAAACAGCTGGCTTGAAATGAGAGAAGGATGTCAGTTGTTGAAAGGATCACTGGATGAACAAATGCCCATTGTATTTTGCATTGCCACCTGCCTGCCCTCAGACGTCCGATGTTTGGGGGACCGGAGATGGGGCTTTGCCTGCGGGCGCTGAGCCCCCGTAGTTAAGCTGTTGCAGGCGCCTCTGCCTTGTGGACTCGTCTGGCACCGTGCGGCACGTAACTGGGCTATCCAGTTCCTTGTATCCTTGTACCCGGAAAACAGAGAGCAGAGCTCACTACTTACTGCAGGCGCAGGGGCTGAAGTCGTGCCCCGTGTCGTGTCGTCACGGTGTGGGACGAGTTAGAAGTGTTGATGCAGATCAGGCTCCAGGACGGTGAAATGTGGGTGAGGCCGTGTCCGTGAACTTGGTGTGGAACCGGTTCCAAGTATCGGTATCGGAAGTTCGAAGTACACAGAGGGAGGCGAGGTCGTGTCGTTGCGGTGTGGACCTAGTTCGAAGTGTACAGAGGGAGGCGAGGTCGTGTCGTGGCGGTGCGGACCCAGTTGGAAGCATCGATGCAGGTCAGGTCTCAGGGGGGGGGTGTGCCACCGATGGCCGTCTGACGCCACGGTACGGCCAGCGCTCCTTGATCGCCGCCGTCTCCAGGGAGGATTCGGCCAACAGAAGCTGCCGGCATAATTGAACCGAAAATCACCAGCGCCAGGAGCACACGCACTGCACGACTGCTCATCCGAGATTGCAGCAACCAACTCATGTTTCCACTTAATGAGATCCGCGTTTTCTGTTGGACTTCGCTACAGCCTCCGGATAATTTGTTTTCAGTAAATGAGCTCCGTGGGAAATATGAAACTACTTATTTCACGTCAATAAACTTAAGATATTACAAAATAGTCGGCGTGCGTCAGCCACCTCGCCTTTGCATTCAAAGAAGCAGACATGTATCACATCAGAAGCACAGCCTGCCAGAAAGCTAACTGTTCTATTCTCCATTGGCCACTTCCCCAGCCGCTCAATTGTTGCACGATTGAGAGCTAATGATAGCTGGGAGACATTTTGACTGGGCCCAGCCAGAATGTTAAATGACGCCCTGATATTGATGCCCTGATAGTGAGAGCAGGAACATGTGGTACACAAGGGCTGGGGCAGCACCATAGGATCCCTGTTGGTTGACTTTAACCAACAAAGTGCCCGTGTGTCATTTTGAAGTCCCCTAAGGGTTTCCTTAGCTATCAGCTGCACTGTTCATTACTTTAAAGCGTATTGTATTGCATATGTCTTCCGAAAAGTGATGAGTGCGTATTTTGTCAACACATTGACTTCCAGTCTCTTAAGACACCGGAGCTAGGGTGGTCAAAATCAGGTCACGACCCAGTCCTGATTCCGTTTTATAGAACCATGATGACAGAAACATGGAAAGATAGAAAATGTGACCTCTGGCCAGGCGGCTAGGCTAAATTAAGGTTTAAGCAAGAAACAGGTGATTTAGTTTCAAACTTTCTTGTTAATAAACATCGTTGGAATATCGCAACATATGCGGTTGAAAATTACTTTCTCTGAATGTATTTAAAGTGCGACCACAAAATTTAGTCAGGTCAGTGAAGTAGGACCTAAAACCCCTGAGGGTGAATGCGTTGCAGGCGCTTTGGTGGTTACAATGCGGTTTACTACGAACAGGGGTGAAACTGTCAGTACCTTTGTTGGGTGAGAGGGGGATACTTGCCCCCACGTTGTTGAGGTTAAGCATGAGATCAATGGGCGTTGGATAAAAAATGGGATGAAAAATTATAGTTGACTCCCTCCCCCAATCATTTTTTTTAAACCTTTCGCCCCTGATTACTCCGAAAATGGCAAGCAATGGTAATTCTGAATATCGATTTCACTTCTGATGCAATTGGATGCCCAAATTCTGCATGACTTTTGGGTTTTTTTAATCTTTAAAAGACCCCACAAAAACGTGATTTGATTTTTTTAATTCCCAAAATGGTGAAACATTTTGATTTCCTTTGGTACCATTCATGACCTTTTCCTAGACGCCATCTGCTTGGAAAATTGTTATTTTCAACAATTCATCACATATTTCTAGGTATTTCACCTTCAAGGCATCGGTGACCTTGATGTTTGCACATGTCACCTAGACTAAGCATTCAGTTTGCAAATAGTCAATAATGAAGCACGAAATCGTGTTTGTTTCACGACCAGGGTCACAAAACTGGGAAGATGGGTGACCGACTGCACCCTGACATTAACTACTTGACCTTACATGCAAGGTCAATCAACAGAGGTAAAACATGTTCCGAATAAGTCTGAAATACCAAATATGGTGCTACATAATAGAGTTTACTGCATCTCTCTACCTTGATTAGAACAAAAGTTAGCAAAGGGGGTTAAAAATTATCTCCGTCTGCATTGTGAAGGACATGAACTTATCCGACACTGCAAGGGTTGAGAAGGCACATTCAGCCAGAGGATCGCCAATGGTTAACAAGGTGCCACTCTATGCTTGTTGCACAGTCTATGAAGGATCCACAGGAGCATCAGTAGTGGTCGCAAACGAGGCTTCCTCTGGCTCCTTCTACAACCAATGCAGCCAGGGCCTCTAACATATTAAATGTGGGGGCAGAATCCCCCTCCACCCCACAGACACACTCATAACTGCCCCCTCCCCGATCAGGTCATGTTTTGCATTGCTTAGCAATTACTGAAGGGAGGGAAGCACGAAACGCTGGGATTTGTTCGCATTGGAATCCATTGCAGCTGCCCCGAGCCAAATATTGTCCGACTAGGTCCTGACTTATGAAACCTGACCTGACGTGAAACGCTTATGCTGCTGTACCGTTCGCTGGCTCGCTCAAAACTCGACTACACCTGTTTTATCTATGACGGTACCGCTGCAACAAACAAACGTAAACTCGACACTATCCATCACACCGCCATCCGCATTGCAACTGGAGCATTTCGCACCTCACCCATCATGAGCCTTTTAGCAGAAGCACATGAGCCACCGCTATGTCTGCGCAGAGAAAGACTCGGAATGCGATACGCCTGCAAGCTTCGGCAGTTCCCTGACCACCCTACTTACTGGTACGTTTTTTCACGACAACTACAGCACATTTTTCCAGGGGAACGCCATTGGAATGTCGCCCCGTTTGGTGTACGCATTCGAAGGCTCCTCCAAGAAAGCCGAGTAAAACTCAAAGGAATCTTGAGGGCACAGGACATGGAGACACCCCCATGGGAGTTGATAGTACCGGAGGTGGATGTGTCCCTCGCGAAAACAAGAAAAGCTGATGTGGCTCCAGGAGAGTTTCGGGCGCTTGCCCTCGAACACATCGCATCGTTCCAGGAATGGGTTGCAACCTATACGGATGGGTCTCGAACGGATGATGGTGTGGGCAGTGCTTTTGTTTGTGGATCCGCCGTCCGATCGTTTTCCCTCCCGACGTACTCATCCGTGTACTCATCAGAACTTGTCGCCATTATGAAAGCTCTGTGTTATATAGAGGTGTCAGAAGGTAATCGACACGTTATATTCACAGACTCTTTGAGCAGCCTGTTGGCTCTGAACACATTTTACCCATCCAACCCCCTTTTACGTGATATTTTGAACCGTCTTACTGCTATTCACCGCTTGGGACGACGGGTGGTCCTGTGTTGGCTCCCTAGCCATGTGGGAATTTCTGGAAATGAGTTGGCGGATGCTGCGGCGAAGCGGGCAGCGTGTGCCCCGTGCACCAGGTCATTGCCACTCCCTGCCACTGACCATTTCCGAGAGATCTCTATTTTCCTCCTAGACAAGTGGCAGGCAATTTGGGACGCGACACAGGCGAACAAACTGAGAGCCATTAAACAGCGGCTGAAACAATGGAGCTCGTCCTGTCTTAAACATAGACGAGAAGAGGTTACATTGTGCCGCCTCCGCATTGGGCATACTTATGCCACTCACGGTTATCTGTTGTGCGGTGGCGAGAAACCTCGGTGCACAAGATGTCGTGCACCACTGACAGTTCGCCATGTTTTGATCTCGTGCCCATTTTTTGCTGAAGAGCGTAGACGTCACTTTGGATCTACACAGGTAGACTCACTTAATGATATTCTGTCTGACAACTCTAGCAATGTTCAACCAGGACAACTGATCGATTTCCTTTTTGATGTATCGTTCTCGGTAATATATACTCCACACTGATATGCATTACATGTAAAATATATTGCACAGTAGCACCACTTACGCGGTGCCCAATATGAGAGACTTGACACTTTCAATAATCATATTTTTATGAATATCTTAGTTATGGGCGCAATATGACCATAGTTGTCTACGCGCCCTAAAGCCCAAATAACAAACAACAGACTAGGTCCTGACTGCAATAACCATTTCCTGTCACCACATGGCAAAAAGACATCCACCTGACCCATGGCACCTGACCTTGACTAAGCTGTCCGGTCATCACATGAACGTCCTCGACATCACAATGACACTCGGATTGACGCTTGTGTTCCGAGTGTCGCTCAGAGTCCTCCAGCCTCGTCAAATTGTCGATAATCTCACGGAAATTTCGCGGCGTTGGTAGATCTGAAGTCACAGGTTGGACTCAGGTGGGTGCTTCTCGTGATTACCTCCCCGAGATAAATGCCGAGACGTTCTGCTCCCTCTAAAGTGTTCTTCCTTCGGAGCCGGTTACTCGCGTCGGTTATCTCTGACTCAGCCTCGTGTTTGCTTGCTGTGCACCAGCCATACGATCTGTTTTCCCGCGAAGATATGCCGCCGAAGGTAGCAATGCTAGTTCAAACGATGCCATTCAATATCTTCTCTATACCGGTGCACTCGTATGAGCACTGATACGAGACAATCGCAATGCGATAGCAGCGATTCAAGCAACGGCCAAAAGCTCACGACGCGGAAATGTGCGTCCGGAACGGAGGGTGACCCGAAACGTCAGTCGGCCCAGTTGTCACCTCGAGGTCGGTTGCAGGCCTGTGACGCAGCTGGGCATGCGGTGCACACCTGTGCCACCCCGCTCGGCGCCACCACAGCGCGACAAGACGTCTTGCCTCGTCGTCGTGCCGCTAGCAGTCGGTGTATAATGGTGGGGCGAGCGGCCTTTCTCGTGTGTTTGTGATCACCCGGGCAGAGCTGTAGCACCTCGCTGAGCTTGACAGGTCAGTGCTGAGCAGCAGTCCGAGGTGAAAGGAACTCTGTGGTCACTCCGAGGAATTGCAGCAGAAATGTTTATTTATGTATAGGCAGGCCCTTATCATGGATTACAATACATGGAATGGACTACTTGAAGCTTGCCAAGTATCCTTCCCTCTACTATTTCCTGCAGAAGTCACACATCAACGAAGTATTTACTATTTAGAACCACTACATAGACGGTCGACAACATAAAATAGTGCTGCCTGACATTTCACAATTAATCATGGATTTTAATGCGACTTGAGAGCTACTTACAAGGTATTCCTGTTGGCGTACTTCATAAAAGTAGATTCTTGGAATACGGTCATACATTTCCTACGTCTTCATACAATTGCAATGAAGTTTATCCCTTGAACGGCAGTGGGCATTGTACTCTTTAATCGGTATTGCTGCTGCTGTATTCAACTTCATCATATATAACTTAACAAGTTCATAATAGTTCACTTCTAAAAGTTTAGTCGCATAGTTATATATATTTGTTCGCAATATTTTGGTCACAATATATCGACGTTTATTATTTGAACCGAACTTGATTTTATTTATATCCACACGCAAAGCCTTCGATGTCCACCGTTTTACGGTGGAGAACATGGCAAGTGGAATAGACGGAAGCGAACAAGATGTGCGATTTTACAGTAAGTAATTAGAGAAGTGGTGTCTTGTCTGAACAACGGGCTATGAAATATTCTTCCCTACTGTATGCTGCCAGAAAGGGTATAACCAGAAAGCTTTAGATTATGTTTTAGGCGGTTCAACATCCTTAGGTCTTATAACTCTGGTGCTATGGGATATAGGTATCCAATATCCGTAGGTTTTAGGCGACTAAACATTCTTACATTTCTGCGATCCAACATCCGTAGGTTTTAGGCGATCCAACATTCGTAGGTTGTTGGCGTTCCGATATTCGTAGGATATATTAGGGTACGTTAGATTGTTTGCCTTGTAAATGGTAAGTTTTTCTGGTGTTGTATGCTATTCGAATGAATTTGATGTTCTTTTCTTTGTGACATGATTACTAATTGAGATAAATGCAATTCAGCTTAAAGTGTGGATATCTTTTTTAAAGCTATTCATTTCACTAAGAAGTGAGCATTCAATTTATTGAAATTACATCAGAAAGCACCAGAAAAAAACACACCTTTCTGTCAAAGTTGCAGGAGAGACTAGATATGCATATTTGCCGAAATGTCTTAAGCAGATAATCAGCCGGATCATGAAGCTGAACGGTGACATTTAAAATTGAATAGGAATATAATTGAATATATCCTGTTATGTGACATTTCTGCCTGCTAATTTTCCGCTTATCGACTGTAATGTAATTAACCCGTGGTAAAATGTGTACCCTTGACCCGCTATGAATCCATGGCTACGCCTTTTTGTAGAAGTAAGGTATTAATTTCTACTCCGCGCATCCACTGGATGTCAATGCGTAGCCGATTGTAAAATCGGGAAACCTGAGTCAAGTCGAGATGCTGCTAAAAATTGTCATTATTCTCGGCATCTCTGGACGAGCTGTCTATTGTTATTGGTTCTAATGGCAAACCCCGATATTGGTTGACATTTGTGTTTTACCAGCAGTGTTAAAAATCGCCAAAAATACAGGAAATGTGCTCTGCTCTCGGGATATGACTCACATTTATGAATAAACTAAACAATTTTGACAACCAAAGCCATTAGTGGAAAATTTGAGCTGATAGTTGAGTAGAAGCTATGAACTATTAAGCTATACATTGTTGTGAGATGATGCTACACTTGCGTATGTTGTTGGTACGGTTCAGCCATCAGTTTGATTTGTGCAACACGCGCACTGGAGGGGGGGGCGAAATCCGCCCACCCCTCCGGTTTTTCGCAAATAACTGCAAATTTTACCGGTCGATATACGCGATTTTCGGTGTGCCTGCTTAGAAATGAACGGCGCGTCGTTTAAAGTAAGAAAAATCGAAATCGGCCGAAAATTTCTCAAGTTAGGGGCCGCTAAAGTAAAAAAATGTTATAGCGCCAGACCACAAAAATCGGCGCTGATGCGCTTCCAGTATACTGACAAAAGGGAAGTGTTCTAGGCAACACTGGCGACTTATTTGATGCATATTGATATGCTGTATAGTTTCAAGGTCATGTTAGGTCACCAAGGTCAAGTCAGGTCAAGTTCATGACAGGTTAATGGAACCAAACTTGATCAACTGGAATGTTGCCATAAATGCACTGCTGGTTGTCATTTGTACTGTTTGTCATTGCGTTTCCATACTTTATTCATGTACTTCACTCCCTTCTTCACGAAGCCGATTGCTCCGAGCTGCCCGACGGAGCAGTCGGGCGGGCGGCCGGTTCCGGTAACTGGAACAGGTAACTGACCTGATAAAGTGGTGCTATATAGATGACCTGAGGTCAAATGTCTAGCATCTGCATTGCATCATTAGTAATGTCCAAAACATCATTGATGCCAATTTTTGAGCATTTAAACACAATCACAGCGCTCCATAACGATGACAAGCCAAGCCACGCAAAACCGGAAAATTTTGCCAATCTGGCCTCATTTGACCTTGAAGATATTGACCTAAGGTCACGAAAATTGCACATAATAGAGTTCACTACCGTGTCCATCCACCCTGCGAATTTCGTTCCTCCAGCTTTACTAGGAGCCGAGATCTTAGGGGGGGCGGAATCCGCCCCCCCCCCTCCAGTGCGCGTAATTCTCAGAGGCCCTCCAGGGCGCGTGTTAAGTTATTTGAATTCCGAAGAATGTGTAGTGTACAGCTATAACTGGTAGTGTTGGAACATTCGGACTTAGGGCAGCACCAGCCGTTTTGATGACTTATTTCCATTCGATGCCATAGGGTTGATGCTACATTTTCAGAACGGTGGGTGCTCGGAGGTGGGTGCTTGAATTTCACCTACGTTTCCGCCGCGTGTGGTTTTAACTTTCTATCCTGGAAAAAAATGATTTGTGAATTACTAGACATGGTGTGAAGCCAAGCCAGTTTTAGGGCAGAAATAATTTAAACACTATATTGTAAGAAGCATTATCCATCGAACTGCCAGGGTGGTTGAGGAGAAATATATTTTTTTCCCCACATGTTTTTCCTGGATAGCCACCGTATGCGTAACGCAATGGCACTCAATTTGTTCAACTTTTGTTCTTGGTCCCATGGGTAGTAAATAGACAAGCAAACACCCGCTCGCTTCGCTGAGCGAAATATTGCAATTGGTGTTGGTTTCATGTCGATCCGTCTAATAGTTCGGCCGCTATGTCGGTTTAAATGGAGCCGCTTTCATGCATTCACTTTCATGCTCCAAATATTTATATTTCTTTTTAAAAAATCCTTTCAGTCGCGGCATGGAAGCCCCTGTGGCTAGTACGGCATTATTGTTTTTAACTGAATTGATATCGTTGACCTCGGTGATCGACCGGTGCACGGCGGAGCGCAAAATGACGGCGAAAAGTGTCGTCCGGTAACGGTTGCGGGCATCGACGAATGCAACCAAACTATTTGTGATGCGAAAAATCCGAAGGAACCGTGAGCATCACAAAGAGTGGGGCTAACCGCGCATACAACTTTCTCCGCGAAATGCCATCCAACAGCGGTGTGGGATAGTGGAAAGCGGAGCCTTTTTCACTGACCGAAACACGTGCAGCCCGTGTCACGATGACGGCACCCTCACACACTGCAGCCGCTAATAGTCAATTGTAAAAGTGTAGCCGGTACATCTACCCATGAGGTGAAAGTGATGGCAAGTCGCCAAGCTTAGCCGTGTCCGATAACCAGACCCAATGTAACCCAACGTAGTCGGGCATCGACGATTCCAATCAAACTATTTGCAATACGAAAAATCAGAAAGAACTATGAGAATCACAAAGAGTGGGGCAATCTACCTATACCACTTCCTCCGCGAAATGTCATTCGACAGTGGTTTGGGGATAGTGGAAAGCGGAGCCCTTTTTACGGACCGAAACACGTGCAGCCCGTGTCACGAAGACGGCGCCCGCACACACTGCAGCCACTGATGGTCAATGGGAAAAGTGCAGCCGGTACATCGAGCCATCAGGTGAAAGTGACTGGAAGTCGCCAAGTTGAGCGGTTTCCGAGAACCAGACCAAGTCGTGAAAAAACCCTGAAGACGTCACTTTCGCTTTTCACACACCCCTGGCGTGCGCGTGGCGCGTGACCCGGAAACGGTTGTCACGACGAGGTTGGCAATTGTCGTGGCAACACTGAGGTGTCGGTTTGGTGTCGACTGAGGTGTTGGTTGTCGAGATATGGCCGTCTAAATCGGGTCGATCGCGAGCGCTAAAATTGGTGATTTTCCGAACGAAAGATCCCAGTATTACATGCTATTCCTACCGGCGGCCGATGATTCACGGGATACCTGTTCTCTCATGACCCCCGTGTCCCTCACACGCAGCACGTTGACCCTATCGCAACAAAGTTGTGCCCAACGGATAGCCAACATTTGGGGATTTAACGTGATGTCAGCCATATCTCGTTACCTGTGCTGTGAGCCGTGCCAGGCACCAACATGCGCCTGTGTCGGTCGGTGCATGGAATTTTCCAAATCACATGTTAAATCAATGGGGGCGTGGCGCCAAATTTTGGCGCGTGCCACGCGTGTGGTATACACACCACGACAATGAAACTTGACATAGCACATCGTCCATCGATTGTTTGTCGGCTGTGAAAATGTCATGCACCTGCACCCATAATTTGACCTGCGCACGATGGTAATCGACTAAAGAACACAAGACGACAGAGAGCCACACCGACAAACATTTTTACACAAATAGTACACTAGAGAAGAGACAAGTCACGCTGGACTGCAGCGGGTTACATGCTGATAAGATATGGCATTCGTACGTCACCCATGCCGATAGGTTATGACAGATGTACCTTACCCATGCCGATAAGTAATGACAGATGTACGTTGCCGATGCCGATAGGTTATGTCAGATGTACGTTACCCATGTTGATAGGTTAACCCATGCTGATATGCTATGACAGATGTACGTTACCTATGATGACAGGTTATGGTGGACGGACGGGCGAAGTTATATGAAAACCGCACGAGATGGAAGATCAGATCACGGCATAAAAATCGTCAAATTGAACGGTGCAAGGTGTTATTTTTTTCCCATAAAATACATAGATTACAAAGATATTTTGACCTACGACCTTAACCTGTACCAATTGGGTACATTTGGCACCTATATTTTATTCGGTGCATTTGGTGACTATATATTATTGGGTGCATTTGGTATCCATATACTATTGGGTGCATACGGTGCCTACATATTATTGGTGCATTTGGTACCCATATATAATTGCGTGCATTTTATATCTATATATTAGTTGGTGCATTTGTTGCCTATATATTCTTGGGTGCATTTGGTACCTATATATTATTGGGTGCATTTGGTACCTATATATTATTGGGTGCATTTGCACCTATATATTATTTGGTGCAATTGTACCTATATATTATTGGATGCATTTGGAACATACCATTATTGGATGCGTTTCGTACCTATGTATTATTGGGTGCATTTGGTACCTGTATATTAGTGGATGCATGTGGTACCTATATATTATTGGATGCATTTGGTACCTATATATTAGTGGGTGCATTGGTGCCAATATATTATTGGGTGCATTTGGTACCTATATACTAATGAGTACATTTAGTACCTATATATTAGTGGGTGCATTTGGTACGTACATTTTATTGCGTGCATTTGGTACTAATATATTAGTGGGAGCATTTGGTGCCTATGTACCTATATATTAGTGGGTCAATTTGGTGCCTATATATCATTGGGTGCATATGGTACCTATATATTATTGGGTGCATTTGGTACCTATATATTATTGGGTGTGTTTGGTGCCTATATATTATTAGGTGCATTTGGTACCTAAATATTATTGTGTGCACTTGAAACGTATATTTTATTGGGTGCATTTGGTACCTGTATATTATTGGGCGCATTTGGTACCTATATATTATTTGGGTACATTTTGTACCGATATATTTTGGGTGCACTTCGTACCTATATATTATTGGGTGCATTTGGTACCTATATGCTATTGGGTGCAATTGGTACATATATATTATTAGGTGCATTTGGTATCTATATATATATATATATATATGTGTATATATATGTACATATAGGTATGTATAAAATTAATATATATATATATATATATATATATATATATATATATATATATATACATATATATATGTATACATGTATATATGTATATATGTATACATACATGCATACATGTATACATGTTGGCATGTACACAATTTGGCACCTGTGTTGTATTCGGTGCATTGTGACCTCCATATAATTGCAATACAAATGCACCCAACAAAACACAAAACAAAACACAGGTGCCAAATGGTGTACATACCAGCATGTATACATGTATGCATGTATATATACATATATACATATATACATGTATACATGTATACATGTATAGGTATATATATATATATATATATATATATATATATATATATATATATATATATATATATATATATCCATGTGTGTGTGTGTGTGTACCAAATGCGCCTAATAGTATATAGGTACCAGATGCACCACATAAAATATACGTACAAAATTGCAAACAATAATACAAAGGTACCAAATGCACCCGATAATATATACGTACCAAATGCATCCAAAGATATGTAGGTACCAGAGGCACTTAATTATATCTAGGTACCAAATGCACCCAACAATATATAGGTACCAAATGCACACAAATATATATAGGTACCAAATGCATCCAATAATATATAGGTACCAAATGTACACAATAATATATAGGTTCCAAATACACCCCAAAATATATACGTACCAAATGCACCCAGTAATTCATAGGTACCAAATTGTGTAAATACCAACATGTATACATGCATACATGTATACATGTATATACATATATACATAAATACATATATACATATATACGTATATATATATATACATATATACATATATACATATATACATATATACATATATACATATATACATACATACATATATACATATATACATATATACACATATACAT